>OX457043.1:42248586-42323586 GCA_949752735.1 Lumbricus terrestris
GCAAACTTGTCACCCGTTTTCATAGACTGAGGCCAAGAAAGGAAGTCGCTAACTTCATTCTCAAATAGATTTCGATGCCGTTGATGATTGTCTAGTTTTCTTATTACGAAATTAGCCGTTATAGACATTTTCCGCATTTTGCTTTGGGGGGGCTGAGCCGCATTCAGGGGGGGCTTAGCCCCCTCCAGCCCCCCCTGGCGCCGCCACTGGGGAGACATGGTTTCTATTTTGCCAAGATCTCGACCAAACGACTAAGAAAATTTCAGCGGGTAAAATAGTACATTTTCCCCGAAATTTAGAGCGGACGACTGTAGTCAGGACAATAACTTAAGGCGTCATGATGACCGCATACATAACTTGACCGTTGCATGGACATTGTCATTGAAGCTGTGGTTAGGCCTACATGTATATAGGCCTACAATCAATTGCCGAGTACAAAAACTGGGTACAAAACTCAGTGTGTGTGTAAACTTGTGTGCATGTATGCCTGAATTTAGACCAACATATGTATGCATGTATGTCGACCTGTGCATCAAGGCCTACGTATAATGTGCATGCGTATGCACGATAACATGTAGGCCTATGCATGTAAGTATGTACTTGCATATGTATGCTTGTGTTATTGTTGCATATATACGCATGTATGCACGTATTTACATAATGCATGCATGTTAAGCACCCCATTTAATTTATCAGAAAACCCTTAAATGGGTTCCACTTATCTTTGCTCTTTTGAGGGCAAAGGCTTCTGTTGTCAACTCCGAATCCGCTTTGTTAGGTAAGGTGACATACATGTATATTTAAAAGTTCTCTGATCCATTAAATAGGGTGTTTTAATGCGCGTGCATTATGAAAAATGCATATCAATAGACATAGATTTTTGTATATATAGGCCTATAAATATATTCATATATATATATATATATATATATATATATATATATATATATATCTAATAATTATATATTCCACAAAATTTTATATAATTGCAAAATTATTATATGCATCCCCAAAGCTATTTTGTATACGTAGGCCAGGCCTACACAAAATTATTACAAGACATATAAAAATGGTACACTATGATAAAATTATGTAATTATATATACTAGGATATCATACTACAATACCAGTTGTGTTGATCGTATTCAAATGAACTTCCGTTTTCATAACGCGTCTGTCCAATGTGGCAATCGACTTCTTTTGCGTCAGAGATTTCTGCATTAGACAAGAACATCAACACACAATAATTTATCACTGCCTTCTTGGATTTCTTAATTTTGGTTAGACGGTTGCATTGTGTTCTTAGCTTTACAGGTTTCTGCATCCATGGCCTAAGCTTATTGATCTAATTTTTTTATCATCTTGCAATTTCTGTCTGCTTGTCCTTGTCTGCCTGTCTGTCTGCCTGTCTGTGTGTCTGTCTGTCCTTATCTAGGTCTGTCTGCCCATCCGTCCATCCGTCCGTCCATCCATCCATCCATCCATCCATCCATCAATCAGTCAGTCAATCGATCTTTACATCATTTCCAATACATAGATTAGTTTAATTCATAACCTTGCCGCTATATTATCCGTAAAATTTGTAACACTGACCTCTCTCTATAATTATATTAATGTGTAGAGGACTAGAGGTCAGCCACTGGTCGTCATAATCGTATAAAATTATACTCACTTTGTTTGTCGACAGTGAATTGCTGTATGCATCGTCCAATGTTCGGACTGGCATTGTCTGCATCGCCATTGTCTTCAACGTGGCAGACGTATCCATGGGGACAGAGCAGAGGGTCTTCGTCCGCACCAAACATCTCCGCCGAGGTGCTGCACCATTCCACTGGTAGACAATGTACATAACATACATGTTGAAATACATGCATGGGTCGGTTACAGTAATGCGTTGCACCATGTACATTGTACAGTTACTATGATGACGTGGCATAAATAAATCCGTCTACTCGTAGTATACGTTATCGAGAAATTGAGGGAGCTTAAGCTGATGGAAGCACAGGTATAGACATGAATGGATGGATGTGTACGGATAGGCAAACGGGGGCAGACAGCTAGGCAAAATTTGGCTGTATGTAGTTATCATTTAATAAAACTTGTTAAATGGAAGAGAGACAGACAGACAGAAAGACAGACAGACAGACAGAGTTAGAGACAGAGACATACAGATAGACAGAAATACAGACAGACAGAGAAAGACAGACAGACAGACAGAGACAGAGATATGGACAGAGACAAAGACAGAGACAAATAGATAGACGAAGGCATAGAGACAGACAGAGAGACAGAAAGAGACAGTGACAGAGAGATGCAGAAGGATACACATTGTTACTTAGGCAAAGGCCTAGCCTTGTGGCAAATAATTATGACATGCTATATAATAGGCCTAGCTTCTATCTGAAGACAAAATAGTTGTATACCTATATCGTTGCTCAGGTGAACATTGAATAATGGAAAATTTAACAACATTCTAAGTAAACTTTGGGGTTAAATATTTCTAGTAGGCCTATATATATAGGCTATATACAAAATGTCCGCTTGTGTATCTCGTTATACAATGTATGGTATACGCAAGGCATATATATTATATATGCTATATTAGACGTCACTGTAGACTATTGGCAGTTCTCAGAAGATAATACACCAATAATTCAATGAACACATAATATAGAAGGCCTATATACATGCCCAACATAGACCTATAAACATGCAGCCAACCTACACGAAGGATCACATACATCATTAACTGGCCATATCACATGGCCTTGAATATAGTTATGGAGATTATATATAGCCTAGTCTATATATATATATATATTATATATATACAATACTAGTGTTAGTCTAAATTGCAACATAGATGCTGCATATACCTTCTTCATCCTCAGGTGGTCCTGGTACCAACCAAGACGACCCTACAAACAAGGAGAAAAAGCTCCGTACAATTTGACTCCATACAAAATTATTCATGAGACTACCTCGATTAGTTCATTCGCATGGCTCTTGAATATTGAAGGCGCCAATTAACTAAATGTTCAGATATTATTATAAATATAAATCAGATATTATTATAAATATAACTCATCATCAATTATCAACTTGCACAATCAATCGGTTATGCAGCAACATCGATATCAGTGAGGTCAGTAATCAGAAAGTCGGACAACGGAGAGAGACGTTTAAAAAGGGATTGTTTATGTTTAATTAATTATCAATTTATCAGCATCGATGTAAGAAACTCATCTCTTGAAACGTTAGTAACAAGAGTCATGCAGATGTATATACAGGGGCGGATCCAGGGGGCCAATCCGGCCATGGCCCCCCATTTAAAAATTGCATGGAACGTGGCCCCCCATTTGGTTTCAAGAAGTCATTAAATACATGTAGTGGGAGAGAAAAACAGGACATCTGGCCCTCCCCTATTAGAAAATCGTACGGGACGTGGCCCCCCCGTTCGGAAATGGCATCTTCTTTTCCTGAAAAATTAATGGATGACTAAAAAAAAAAAGGTCATCAACTTTTTTGGCGGATAAGTTGGTATCTTTTTCCCGGAAAATTGGTCGATGACAAAAAAAGTCATCAACTTTTTTCCCGGAAAATTTTTCCCCCCTGCTCGACCAAAATTTTTGGCCCCCCCTTCGAAACGTTCTGGATCCGCCACTGTGTATATACAATATTTAACATAAAGAATCATTGCGTCGCTATAGGGCAATATAATAGAAATGAATATCTATATAAATAAAGAGAAGATTCTGTCTGTCTGTCTGTTTAACCGGAATGCATTTCCGCAGTTTTTGACCTTTTCACTCCAAACCTTCACTACTGTGTCCGTCTTGGCATCGGACGCGTAACAGAGGGATTCGCGAATCTCTGCCACCATTGGGGCCAGAGTGGGGGCCAAAAACTCCTCATTTTCCCTGTTGGACCTTGCCCATTCGAGCTTATCACTGCACTTTATGGAGGGGTGCACGGATAGTGGGGGTTGGATGAGGGTGAAAATTTTCCTCAAACCTCAATTTCTCGGTTGGCGTACCGGTAGAGGTCGGAGTGTGGTGGGGGTGTTGTGTGGTGGGGTTGTGGCCGTAGTGGGTCGAAACCTAAATTTCCCGGGCAACGCCGGGTACCCCAGCTAGTAATGAATATAAAGATAGGTTATAATTATAATTATTAAGCTTATATGCTTACCAGCAGCGAGTCGGCTCTGAGGTTGCTTCTTCCAGTCAACATCTGATTTTTAAGAAACAAAAAAGATTTAAACTTTTAAACAACGATATTATCAAATGTCATATTGTATTGTATATTGTATTTCACAGCTTATTCGCTTAAATGCATCGGCATTGGAAAGGTGGATAACACTGGATATCGAGGGGCGGGACCCGGCATAGCATTGGTCAACAAGAATAGTGGGGTGTAATGTAGAGTTGAGAAGCACAATGAAGACCTTTCTAGGTGGGTCTTAAGAAAGACTATAGGGCGTTGAACCTTCTCAGCCCCCTGAATGGAAGAATGGTGTATTCATGTATTGGTGTATTCTCACCCTACGTTTCACTATAATTATGCAAATGCGCCAGCTTTCCATATAGCCTAGGATGACCTCGACTCTATACTAATTTTTCAAATTAATTAAGTTGGATCGTTCAACACAACTGTCCATTCGAATGATAGGATCACGTAGGCTTAAAGTTTTAATGCATCGCTCGTATATTCAAATCTCTCCAATAAGCCACAAGGGCATATATCTGTTAACGCGCTGGTGGGTAGGTAATATATAACTTTATGTGCATGAGACGGAAGCTCAAATAAACGTGCTACATAAATAAATAGGCATAATTATATATATATATATATATATATATATACAACCTTACACCTAGTAGGCTATAGAATGCCAAAAGATCAGAATTTAAATACTCCAAAACATTTCAAAGAAATTAATTTAACATTTTCTTCAGCCTTCGTCCTCATTACCTCATTACCATAAAAATTTCAAACATCATAGGGCAGCAGAGTATTATTAATAAGACTAACAAATCGAGTTAAAGAATTTCTGGAATGAATTTCAAATTCATTCCGCCCTTCATATAATACGACCATATAATTAATCTGCTTAGCCATAATATGCGCTTGTTGGCCTACACCTGCTTCTCTATTCATCTTCCTACATATTCATTGGTGGCTGTCCGTTTATCTGTCCGTCTATCTGTATGTATGCGTGTCTGTCTATCTATTTTATATCCTATGGATGCGCAGATGTGTGCTTGTTAATACGACTATAACAAGGTTTGGACTTTGTGACCTGTCAATCAAACCGTAGAACCTGATCTCAAATGCAATTATGGACAAATTACGACAAGCTGTGCATACAGAACTCTTCGTAAACATGTTTATGGAGCACTGGTTTTGACTGCAGGCAAGTAAGTGAGTAAGTGTATCTGGAAGTAGGTAAGTCAGTCAGCCGACCTGTAAGTAGAAGGAAGGAATTGAAAGTGATTGGAATGAACGGATTGTTGGATGATTGGATAGATGGATGGATAGATGGATGGATGGAAGAATGCATTGGTGCATGGAGGGGCATATGGACAGATTGGTGGATGAAGGGATGAATGAATGGATGAATATCCGTGCAAGAGCGGTTGGACGGATGTATGTATGTATGTATGTATGTATGTATGTATGTATGTATGTATGTATGTATGTATGTATGTATGTATGTATGTATGTATGTATGTATGTATGTATGTATGTATGTATGTATGTATGTATGTATGTATGTATGTATGTATGTATGTATGTATGTATGTATGTATGTATGTATGTATGTATGTATGTATGTATGTATGTATGTATGTATGTATGTATGTATGTATGTATGTATGTATGTATGTATGTATGTATGTATGTATGTATGTATGTATGTATGTATGTATGTATGTATGTATGTATGTATGTATGTATGTATGTATGTATGTATGTATGTATGTATGTATGTATGTATGTATGTATGTATGTATGTATGTATGTATGTATGTATGTATGTATGTATGTATGTATGTATGTATGTATGTATGAATGGGTGTATGGATGAATGAATGGGTGTATGGATGAATGGATGGGTGGATGGATAGATGGACTCACATGGCGGTGGTTGAACAGGGGTCATGCAGGTGTACCGGCATCCGTTGTAGCAGCACAAGGTCCCCGTTGAGCAGTTCTTATCTGATTCGCACTGATCCACCGTACAAGCGAAGGTTGGTAGACTGCGTGGGGGAGGCGGACAGATGGGTGCCTCATCCTCAGTCTTCTTGGTAACAGCAAGCCCTGCCTCATCACCCAGCATCTGTGGATAGTCGGATAGCATGGCGCCGTCTTCGTCGTCCTGTAAGTAAGACGAAGAGTCGGTAAATCAATGAAATCAATCAAGCAATCAATCAATAAAATCAATCAATAAAATCAATCAATCCATAAAATCAATCAGTCAATAAAATCAATCAACCAATCAATCAATCAATAAACTCACTCAATCAATCAATAAAATCAATCAATCAATAAAATCAATCAATCAATAAAATCAATCAATCAATAAACTCACTGAATCAATCAATAAAATCAATCAATCAATAAACTCACTCAATCAATCAATAAAATCAATCAATCACATCAATTTGTTGATCCAAGAAACACAAACAATAAATAATCAACATATGAATCATAGACAGGAAGCAGCACATCGAAACGAAAGAATATTCAAGACTAAATGGGAGTAATAAGTTACCGGTACTAATAGGCTCTCACCAGAAGGGACTAGTCCCGCTAGACAGGGCCCGTTGAGTCTTAGAGTGACTGATGAAGAGCATGAATTTGGGGGGGAACTATTGTAGTGAATCTAACGCGAGTAAAGAAAGAACTCATCAACAGCGCGCCCAAAGTTCTGAGCCGGGAGATCCACGATTAATGGAAACAGACTAAACGGATTTTCGGATCAGGGAAGGTGGCAGATTGATTGATTCAACGTCTGATTTCAATGAAGAACTGGTGGCAGGGCTAACGATGACAAAACACGTTTGTGTTGGATATTGGATATTGGATATACATTAGTGGGCGACTTAGACCTATAGGGCGAAAAGGGTTCACCATGTACAATCAATCACATGAATTTATATAGCGCCCCTTCAAGATCTCTACTCAGAGGCGAAAGGTGCATTGTGCAGCCAATCAGAAGTCTTAAGTTTTTTGGGTGGACCGAAAAAGATATCTTTTTGGGAAATTAGAGACAGATGACTAAAAAAAGAAAGGTCATCAGGATTTTCGGCGACTCGGACCAAGACCCTAAATTTTGCCCCCCCCCATCCCATCGAAAATTTCTGTATCCGCCCTTGATAAGACAGCCGCTAAATAAAAATCCGATTACATTATTTTGCATTTTACATTTACATTTTACATTTTACATTTACATTTTACATTTACATTTTACATTTACATTTTACATTTACATTTTACATTTACATTTTACATTTACATTTTACATTTACATTTCACTTTCAACCATAGATATCGCCTCACATCAAATTCCGTTTCTAATACCAAAGACTATGTTTCGAATTTCCAAATGCAATTTTCTGCCGGGTGCACATAATTATTTGCCAATCAGTCTTCATGAATGCAATTAATTAAATGTTTTTCTCATGCAAACAAGATGTGAACTTTTCCGCAAACCCAATTAAAATCGTCCCAAAACTAAGCAACAACTGAATGCACAGAGTTTCCAGTCCAGTGTTTAAACGGTCCTTGGATTTAGAGTGGCTACAGACATGTTGCCCAGATTTGTCAATTAGGTTTCGTCCAGCTGTGTAGGCTCTATCTCACGGTCCCTCCACGTTCCCTCCGTAACCTACATTCCGCCGGAGGTTGGCAGTCGTGGGTATAAGGTCTTCAGGAGTTGATGTACTCCATCTGACCTCTGCTGCAGTGGTGCCCATGTCACCATGACGACCAACCAATCCCGTGTCCATGTTCCAATGTCTTCAGAGGAAAATGGATGACACGTGTATAACGTGCAGCCTGGACAGCATCAACATTAAGTTCCTTAACGATAACATTACTGATGGCCCTTCGAACGCCTTCAAAGGATCTCTCGACCCAAGGTCAGTGACACCATGCTCCTCCGGAAGACTGGGTATGAGCCAGCTGGGCCTGGACCTGGTTTCATTCAACAGGCATTTGCTTCGAAGTTTCCTGGCCGTGCCAGTCGCAAGTGTGGATCGAGGAGAGAATGACGAAATACACTTAAGCTGTGTTGAGATAGATGCGATAATCAGCTTTGTTGTGACACGGCGCTGTAAAACAGTAACTGATCAACGGCATTCCAGACGCTATAGGTGGTAGGTTTAATGCAACTATTCTGGTGATATAATGTATATATATATACATGTATAGGCATATAAGCCAATATACATATACCTAAATATATATAGGTTACATGTACATTGTACATTATACACGTATATATAGTCTGAATAACATCTAGAACATGGTAATTTCGAATTCTAAGCGGTTGATAGAGACAGGCTGCATTGTCCAATGTGCCGAATATAGTCCGGGAAGTATATATAATTATATATAGACCTACAAAGTACTGAGTGCGAAGTGTTGAGTAATAAAGTATGCATGAGCACCTGCTATTGCGCCCCTTCTATAATAAGTCATTGATGTTACATGTATACCCTCTTCTATATTATAATCTAAGGACTATTGATAAGTATTCAGTACTCAGTATATCAGGGCTATTTGAGTCAATTTAGTGCGCAGTTCTTGACAAAATGTGCAATGGTTCTAATTTCTAAATGGATTTGTGCAGCTGTAGAAGTTTTAAAAAAACGTCATTTTCATCCGATTGGGAGTAATTTACGATGGAGGACAGCTATAGGAAGGAAAAGAAGAGGCTGTGCAGTTCTAAAAATTCCTTTTAAAAACTCTGCTCAGTACCAAGTACCGAGTCCTGTGTATTAAGTTATAAGCAAGTTCAGACAATCTTCATACATATCTTTTTTAAATTTCCCGATGCATTTGAATTATTTCGCAACGTCTCAACAGTAGTAGTAGTAGTAGTAGTAGTAGTAGTAGTAGTAGTAGTAGTAGTAGTAGTACTGTAGTAGTAGTAGTAGTAGTAGTAGTAATTGTAGTAGTAGTAGTAGTAGTAGCAGCAGCAGCAGTAGTAGTAGTAGTAGTAGTAGTAGTAGTAATAGTAATCGTAGTAGTAGTAGTAGTAGTAGCAGCAGCAGCAGCAGCAGCAGCAGTAGTAGTAGTAGTAGTAGTAGTAGTAGTAGTAGTAGTAGTAGTAGTAGTAGTAGTAGTAGTAGTAGTAGTAGTAGTAGTAGTAGTAGTAGTAGTAGTAGTAGTAGTAGTAGTAGTAGTAGTAGTAGTAGTAGTAGTGGTAGTAGTAGTAGTAGCAGTAGCAGTAGTAGTAGCTAAAGTAGCAGTTTCAGTTTAGCTACACTGCACATGTGTGATAGCAATGATCATTAGCGTCGCCTTCCTCCTCAATCCAGGCTTGGGACTGGCACTGCCAAAATACAGGCAATGGCGGCGTTAATCTGTTCTTTTGGTTCCGTCGCTGATTTAGACTCCATGGTCGACGTTGAAACTATTCTGAAACACTGCAAAGCAAACCCTAAGGGCAGAAATAGTTGTAGCCTTTATCTGCGTGTGCAGATACATGATTGTAAGCTTATGTCTCGTCTGCACTACAGAGTTCGCTCTTCTCCGCATGGGTCTCCCACGTCATGCACTGCCTTCAGAAACAGACGGCACCCTCGTCCAAACAAAGACGACCTGATGACCCACGTTAATGCGAAGCTGTTGAAGGCGGCCCTTGACCTGTGTCGAAGCAGGTCAGACCTGCGGCGGCTCAGCTTTCCCGCTCAGATAACGTCGAGGGAAGAACTGGTGCAGTTCTGCCCAGGGCGGTTAGTAACGAGGGTGTGAGGTGATATCGGTTCCTTGGCAAAAACAGTTCCGACACCGTTCACTTTGGAACATATATAGCATGAAGACATTTCAATGGCGAGTACTGTCTGTCGGCCAGCCAACAAACTTTGACAGGAACAGGAAGTATACTGTCCGAAGAAGATGATGAAGCAATCTCATGAGCCAACACAGACAGATGGCCAAGGATTAGCGAACCTCGGTTGAAAAATATGAGCGTTTCTCTCAGGCCATAATAAAGATTGCTCTCTTACTTACCTAAGAGCAGCCGATAAGTCCTCTCGCTTGCCATTCTACTCTTCGAAACGACAGTATACGCGTCATAACTAAGTTGACTGGAGTGCAGACATTTAAAAATCTTGCGATAAATTTTTGACTTGGTAGGATTTGAATACTCGACCTCTCAGTTCATAGTTCCGAATGCTGATCAATAGACAATCGTGCGAGAGGGAATTAGAAAATAAAAGAATTGTAGGCTACTTTAGTGCAAGAAATATCTCGGAACCTTTTTCTTACCAAAGTCAGATTTCGGCTTACACCTAAGGAAGCTGGTCAATAATCTTTACGGACAATGTCTGATTAGAACCAGCACTAGTGTGTATTTTATATATTCATTGGAGTGGCATCGAGAGAAAGATCACGGCTGCTCATAACTAGTCACTGATGCTGCCTTCTAAGAAAGACGTCTTTCATCGGCATAATCAATTCACGATCATGACTCACTAGCTTGCGATCTGAATTTATAGGCGCCCTGAGTGTTCTGCAGTCCATCATTTTTGAACTTCATCTTTTATTTATTGTGAAAACGTCAATCAATTTGTCTTTGTTTTCCGAAGAGTAATGCCTGAAGCGTCCAATTCATTTTGTGGTTTCCTTCGTTCAAAGAATGTGTTAATCATAGATCGAGTATTCGTTACTCTATAATATTCGTTGGCAGTTCTAATATTCGTGAATATACGTAAATAATTGAAATTCTTAATATTCGTAATATGCGAATACTCAAGCTATGGTGTTAATCAGCTTCGTTTGTCGGGTAGAACTGAAACAGCTCTACTGCTAAACCTTTACCATCCTTGCCGGACTCTCAGGCAAACCCCAACTTTCAAAACTTAGTCTAGTAAGTAAATGCTAGAGATCTAGGCATATTGTTCTTATATCCTTAAAAGAAATTTCTAATGCATTTGAATGAGGTTGTAACAACGTAAGTCCAAACAGATTTCGCTTGACTGATAATACTCGGAGTCGGAGCATTCGTTTTTTTTAACCCGAAAACTTAAATACGACAGAGACCTAGGTTTATCTTTCAATATCAAACAGGATTACTTTAAACTTAATATTGTAATTTGGATTGAGAGAGAGAGATTTTATTGATAATCATGACAGCAGTATTACACATTTCCTGTAACCTATACAGTCACACGAGTTGACATCAAAGGATAAACCTATCCTAGACATATATAAGGAACACATAATATATTTACGACATATCTAGGTCATGAGAGCATGAACAAACAGAGTACATTGTCAGTATTATGCATTCGATTGAACCACTGGAACTTGCAAGTTTGCTAACAATTGCAACCTAGCCTTACATGTATACAAGATAGTAATATATTATTATTAATAAATTATTAATAGTAGGCCTAATAGCGTCGATGACGCGCAGTGAAATAAAAAACCAGGCTGTCGTGAACTAATTGACCGGTACGATCATTCTCAAATCTCTATCCTGCAGGCGAAATTTGCATCCATTACAATAATAGCCTAATAGCCATCACAACTCGACAAGTTGACAACATCGCGAAACGAGCTTGAATTAAAACACAGTAGGCTACACTTAGTATGCTATGTAATAAAATATTAGGTCATTGAATACAACCGCACGCATCCTGCTTTTATATGAAGCAGCTCTTGAAGCTGTCTGAAGTGAAGCAAGGGAAGACAGTAACGAACTATTCTACATTTCTCACCCATAACAATTAGGCAAGAAATCATTTAAAATTAATTTTCCCACTGAGCATCTGTCTTTGTATTGCAGCCTCTAGTCCGAGTTCTAGAGAAAGAAGCAACATCTCATGCAATTTTCTCACGGAGCGGTCTCACGTATTACCATGTGGTTCCGCGAAACACATTTTGGAAGGCTGATCTATTGTGTATACAGAAACAACTGGAGATAGCCGTGAATGTTTCCATGGAAACTCTGCCAACGTCAGATACCTTCACTATAGCAGATGTTACGTGAAAGAAAAATACGTTGGCTGCTGTTATCATAACCGAAATGCATATGAGAGCACTGGAGTAGGGCACCAGCGTCTACTACAGCTTAGTCTTCTCATTGAATCTTCTCTCTATTCTTCTGCTGACATGTATCTGTCAAACGCGTTTTTTTTACTGCAGGTCTAGGTTATTATACTGTGTACGAAATCTGTTTCCGGTTGAGTAACAAGGCTCTGGACACAATGTGTCTGTTGCACACACTGTACCGGAAGTCAGACCCAGAGCTGGCATTTATAGGGCCCAAGGTTGCGATGCAGACGATTAAACCAGTGACCTTTGACAATACATACTACATCAACGACTTCCATCATGATCTTCATAAATTTTTCCGCTTTATTCAAATTCTTGACTGCCGTCTGCTCGGAGAACTTTAGACTTTTTAGCTGTAAACGACTATACGTTTATTTCTATCACAAGACACAGTGACGTAATCACCCTTATCAAGCAACGTTGTAAACCCGTCACAATGCGGTTACTCGAGTTTTACTGCAGACGTCAAAACTTGAAACCCTCGTTTCTAAAAAGCCCTCGGGCTTGCGTTTCCTAATACCATAAGAAATTTCCTTTCTTAGTTTCTTGATGATGTACAATGGACGGATGGCTGCCAGATATAGTCGGCCTTCTGGACACACTGTATGGTTTCTGTAGAGTGCAGGTCTTCAGGATTATGGCGGTTGAATGAAAGTTTCAATCCTATACACTGTATACAGTGCCCAAAGTGTGGAAAAATAAGTGCCTGGACGCCCCTTACCTTTCCAGTCTGCAGCTGTGCTCGCCAATAAGTGGCTGGACGGCGTTCAGATGTTAAAACAAGTGCATGGACGCCGTCTATGACCGTCCAGGCACACTTTAAGCCCTGATCCTATAGACACCAGTATCAGTTGTCGTACAGTAGCAGAAGCAGCAGTAGCAGCAGCAGCAGTAGGCGCTTATCTTATCTAACTCGAAAACGTGGCCGCAAGAGGGCGCTAAACGTTACAAATGCATCAGACATTAAGACTGAAGAGCCATCGAGACAAACGCATGATCGTCTGTGGCTGGTCGTCTCTACGGTACAATATCTGCACACGGCAAATTCTTGACTTGAGGATATATATACCACAGAATGGATAAAGCTATTATATATATATAGTGTATAGACACACTTTATCTATTCTGCGGATATACGGATGTCTTGCATGCGCTGTTTAAGATTCATATGGAGTCGGATCGGATCATTTTAGATTAGAATCAATGGACCAGACCGCGTCATATATGTATCATATCGAATTGCGAGGGCATAATTATTATAACTGTATCGCATGGCATAACACTGACTGATTAATATTAAATATGATGTACGCTTTAAACTGTAATTAACCCTAGACCAAGCCAAGAGTCGTGTTTCGTGTTTAATATTGCTTTCCGAAAGCAGTCCGTAAAATGGAACAGTTCTGAACGGCAGTTCTCCAACGTCTGCTTAGACGTTGAGAATAGGAGGATTCGAACAAGAACCGTATATATATATATATACATATATATTATATAATATATAGTATATATAATATATAGAACAGTTAGAATGGTGGAATCAACGAGTTATTACAAATCTCAGTCAAGAGGACATTTAAAACGATTATACTGTTATGCAAACAGCTGTGCAAGATATCATCCTCCCATGATGGATGGGCACATTGGACAAATCAAGCAGGCTGTAGACAGTTTTTATGACGGTCCTCAAACCTGGCCACGGGGTAAAAGTGCATTAGGGCCAAATACATGTACTGCATCACAGACCTATACCCATCATGTGTACGTGTGCACACATGCACATAGGCCATATAGCAATTATAGCATTATAATATACTGCTGGAACCCGGGTATATACATGGATACCAGTGATCTATCTTGCAGCAGCAGAAGACATTTGTTCAATCGTTCAAACAACGAGAGAGAGAGAGAGAGAGAGAGAGAGAGAGAGACAGACAGAGAATAGAGAGGACGAGGAGAGGAGGAGAATGAAGAGGAGGAGGAGAATGAACAGCATAATCAGAGAGATATAAAGAAAGAAAGAAAGAAAGAAAGAAAGAAAGAAAGAGAAAGAGAGAGAGCTGGCTGATCCAGGATCACATGGTGCGGAAATGTATGTTGTCAGCCATCCCTCTCATTTGTTCTTGCGCTCAATTCCAGAGCAGGGACTCTCGTTCCACGGGACTGTGTATAGGACCATGATAATCATTAACCGATGTCGAATGGAGCGCTAAGAAAGAGATGCAGCAAGCTGAAGGAGAAGGGGTGGTGGAGCGAGTGGACAATGGGTGGAGCGAGTGGAAAATGAGAACGGACAGCATGAGAAGAGACAGGAGAAGGTGCGGGGAAAGGAGCAGAGACGAAAGAGGAGGGGAAAGAGGTCGAGCAGAGAAACAAGAGGAGGCGGACTAAAGGGAGCGGAAGTGAGAGAAAAAGTTAGGTGCAGAAGCAGAAGAGGATTGGTCAACAACGATCCATGCATTGTCAGAGCTGACAAGTGTTATTAATATTTGTTTTCCATCAATGTTCAGACACACACTGAGGTCAGTCCCTTATCAGTGCTTTCGTTCTATTGATATAGCGTCCGATTTTCCACTCACTTCAACTTCCATGTACGCGACCCTACACATTTTTCACAGTGCACTCTGACGTTTAGGTGGGAATAACTTTCATCTCTTTCCTTTGAACATAAATAGAATATGCATGTATACCTCCTTGGAATGGCAGGGAAGGGGTGGGGGAACTGGACAGAAAAGAGCAAAGGGACGCTCCTAGCCGGATGTAAGAGCAGCAGATTATTATAAATAAGTGTCTATGACCAAAGAGGAGCAATAAATTCCCTTACAACGGATACCTCATTTGACTGACGCGAACAGATATATATCGCCTACTTTGAGCAATCTTCTATCGCCAGTATTATTAGTTATGTATATTGTATACACGACGTACGTCCATGTGCTAAGCGTTGGTAGCGCGTCGTACTGCGCAGCAAAGGATGAGCAAGGCAATTATGGGAGACATTTTAGTTTGTGTTGAAAGAGTTCGTGGTTATATGGAGTCAAATTGACTCAGTCAATGATCATCCTATTATATATATATATATATATATATACACATACGTATACGTTGAGGCAGGGGCGGATCCAGAGGGACAAATCCTGCCATGGCCTCCCCAATTTTATTTCTGGCCAGCTCTTTTGCCGAGGGGATGTGGACGTGCCCCCCATCAGTTTTGTAGGTCCCTCCCCATGAGGTTCGCACAGACTTTCAACAATTTAAGACTATACTCCTGGAAACCGTAATCAGGCTGAGCGAGCAGCAATAAACCATCGATGTCAATTTGTATCAGTAAGCCAATATCTGGCTTAAGCCGCTTAACGAATACCAATAAGCCACCGGCCTTATCAATGAGCCATCGGGCTTAACAATGAGCCATCGGGCAAAGCAAGTGCCAATGAACCATCGGGTTTATATAGCGAGTGCCAATGAACAATCGGGCTAGGTAAAAGACAATGTGTTGCACTGGCACACCCCGTCTCCTTCCATCATCCCACAATGAGTCAGTGTAGGGTTGTAATTATTGCAATTATTGCAAATGAGGCAGTGTAGGGTAAGTATAGGGTTGTAATTATATTAGAGTAAGTCCAGTATTATTTTAAAACAAAGTATAGGGTTAGGGTTAGTGTGTGGGATTAGTATTAAGGTAAGTCCAGTATTAATTAAAGGTCAGTATTATTTAAAAGTAAGTATAGGGTTAGTATTATTTAAAAACAAAGTATAGGGTTAGAGTTAGTGTATGGGATTAGTGTTAAGGTAAGGTAAGTCAAGTATTAAGGTAAGGTAAGTCAAGTATTAATTAAAGGTAAGTATAGGGTTAGTATTATTTAGAGTTAAGTATAGGGTTAGTATTAGGGTAAGGATAGGGTTAGTATTATTTAAAGTTAAGTATAGGGTTAGTATTAGGGTACATACAGTATTATTTAAATTTAGGGTTGGGGTTAGTATTATTTAAAGTTAAGTATAGGGTTAGTATTAGGGTAAGAACAGTATGTGTCATCGTGAGTTAAGTATAGGGTTAGTATTAGGGTAAGTACAGTCCTATATTATTATCATCGTGAGTTAAGTATAGGGTTAGTATTAGGGTAAGTACAGGGTTAGTATTAGGGTAAGTACAGTCCTATATTATTATCTAGATAAGAAGATGCGGGGGAGACAATCGGGCTGATAAAAATTATATACTATTCCTTGGACCACAAAGACAATATAGAGAACTTATACATGTACCTGGCCGAGTTCCACATCGAAATCATCGAGCCACAGTTCGGCCAACCGGTCTTCATCGTCTCCTTTGGATTCCACCACCAAACTGTTATTGCCAGCAGTCCTTTGTGAAGATGAATTCATTGTAATTGGCGATGTTGTTGTTGCTGTTGCCATCCTTGTCTTTCTCGTTGTTGGCAGCGATGAGCAGAGAAGAGCTGCCAAGGCAATGGAAAACTGCCAGACAATGAATGACCTTGCCACTATTCTAAGGACCGTCGACATTCTCTTCCATATGTGTATATACATGTATATACCTCCTGGTCGAATACGAGACGTTCAGTAGAGTAAGACTAAAGTCGATGAACGGACAGCTGCCTGCATGTCAACAAATCAGAACTCCCATCCAAATACTATAGATCTGTTGTTCTTTAACGTTCTCTGTATTGTCTACACAGCACCGGTAGAGCTGCAGTAATACAAAGAATAATTGCTATGTGAATTACAAAGAATAATTGCTATGTGAATTACAAAGAATAATTGCAATGTGAATTGCAAAGAATAATTGCTATGTGAATAACATGCTTTGTGTATCCGTCACCGTATTACTTGTGTTAAGTGATAACAGATGTGGCATAACATTTAACTGAGACATAATATAATTTATCCAAATGTTGCTATAACTATACTGCTATAACTAACTGTTAACGTGACTATAATTATGATAGTCAATTGTTCACGTTACTGCGATATATAGATCTATATCATCCAACTACTCTTGCAATAGTATTGTGCCTAATAGGCCTACTGTCCTTTTCTTACGAAGCTCGGTATATAACTGATAATGCGCGGTATTAATACGACTGTGACTCTATGTAATGTATCCTCCTATACACTATGGCATAATTTCGTCAGAACGTTATATATACGGATGATTGTCATATAGCTGTTCAGTAAAGTATCGAGGTAAAGTAGCATCAGAATCTGATATATATAATATATAATTTTATATCCTCACATCACTGCAGCTTCATTCTTCGGCAAAGCGATGGATCTGCAGATTGCGATGGCAGACTACAGATTGCACTTAAATCGGAACAGTTGCACTGGAGCAGGCAGGCTTATTATTAGCGAATACATCCATCATCTCTTGTGAGTCCAACCATCATCTGTCAGATGCATTAACAGAGGCGACCGCAGTCTGCAGATACAGAAGCAACAGACCTGCTGTATAGGATGCTCGATCCATGGCTGCAGTTGGATGCGTCGGCTGCTACGAGCTCATGTTTCGATTCAGCTGTATATGTATGGGCGTCTATCTATATGTGTGTTTATGTCTGAGTATCTATGTGTGGATGATACATCTAGCACCAGCCTCCAATCATTGGCAGTACACCCATACCAGTGGGGCACGGTGGTATAGTGGGTATGTTCGTCGCCTTGCAGCCGAAGGGTTGCAGGTTCGAATCCACCTCAAGTCGCCGCGTAGGGACCTTGGGCAAGTCCTTCACTCGCAATTGCTCAGCGCTTCGGCGGGAAACTCCGATGCAGTGTCCGCGATGTAGTCGGGAGCGCCTCTGAGTAGAGAGATTGAATGGGCGCTATATAACAAGTGCACATACAAACAAACAAAACACATACAAGCTTGTATGCCATACGAAAAAATTATAAGTAACATCGGACACATGTTTTCATACCTCTATTCGGCAAAAAACATTTTGTTTATATGCGTACTTGTTATAGCGCCCCTTCAAGCTCGCTACTCAGAGGCGCTCCCAACTACAGCGCGGACACTGCATCGGAGTTACACGCCGAAGCGCTGAGCAATTGCGAGTGAAGGACTTGCCCAAGGTCCCTACGCGGCGTCTTGAGGTGGATTCGAACCTCCGGCTGCAAGCCGACGAACATACCCACTACACCACCACGCCCCTCAATAATTTATATATATATATAGGTGTGATGTATGTGTAAATATACATGTATGTGTCTATGTGCGTGTGTATGAGCGCATGTGTACTGCACATGCATAATTATGTATGCATGGATATTCGAAATGTGTCTGAAATTCTCTATAATATGCTCGTATGTTTATAGTAAGGTTCACAGTTAACAGCTTTTCTATCTATATATATATTACTGCACAATGTCATGTATACTCAGCTTGGTTATTTAAGAATCAGGTATGCGGCATGTCAGGTTCCACAATCACTGACGATTTCTCCAGTCTCTTCTTTCTGTTCTGTAGCGCAGCCTAGCCCTAACCTATTCCCTGTATGACGGTATCTAAGGCTAGTGTATAAGTTTCTAAAGTTCTGAACTTGTTCACTTACAACCAAGATCTGTTTCTTGTATTTTCTTCTCCGTTTTAATATTCGCAAATAACACAACAATGCATCAACGACGACAAGCGATTCAATTCTGTGACAGCAACGCAACCTTAATATCTTACTCCTCTCTAAAGTTTTCAACACACACTCCACTGTTCTCTAAAACGTCTTACACTACTAGCACTCCTTCAACAACTTATCTCACTGTCTGGGCGTACACTCTTCCCCCTGCCGCTCTGTCCTTCTCTCTGCCTCTCTCCGTCTGTCTGTCTGTCTGTCTGTTTCTCTCTCGCGCGCTCTCCGGCGACGGTCGGCCGAGCCGCGCCAACTTTCCCGCCAGTCTGCCACCTGCAAGTCTGTCTGTCCGTACGCTTAACTATTAGCTGACCTTGAGCTGGTCTATTCGTACGCTCACCCCTTAGCTGACCACATACACTATACAAAATTAGCTCACATTACCTCCCTCCTTTCTTTTAAAGAGAGCTAATTATCTATAAAAATTAGCGAACGTATCTTAACTAAACAATGCAAATAGTCCATAACATAATACATCATAAAATATCTTACACTACAATCTAGACAGACAATCGGCTACTACATTCAATTTACCTTTCTTATAGTTCAATAGAATGTCAAAATTTTGCAATGATAAAGACCATCTGACTAATTTAGCAGATTTCGACATTGATTCAGTCAAATAAACTAAAGGATTATGGTCTGTAAACACATTGATTTTAGAACCAATAAGAATTTCTTTCAACTTGTTTAAAGCCCATATGATTGCATAGGCTTCCTTCTCAATCGTCGCCCATCTCCTCTGGGTATCTGTCAGCTTCTGACTGATAAATGAAACGGGACGTTCTATCCCTTACTCGTCCACCTGAGACAGAACAGCTCCCACAGCAAAATCACTGCTATCACAGTACAAATTAAATGGTTTCCCAACCTCAAACATATATAGAATCACATTTGACAAGACAATCTGTTTAAGGGAATCAAAGGCTTTCTGATGTGCATCAGTCCAAACAATGTTCTCAGGTACTTTCTTGCTGGTTAAGTCTGTCAATGGTTTAGCAATTTCAGCAAAATTACAAATAAACTGTCTGTAAAACCCAAAAAATCCTAAGACTTGCTTCACTTCCTTCCTGGTTTCAGGTTTCTTCAAATTAATTAAACTGTCAATCCTGTCTGGATTCATCATCTTCTTCCCTGATCCTATAAGGTGACCGATGAACTTCACCTCACTCTTACCAAACACACATTTCTTCAAGTTCAATGTTACATTATGCAGTCTTATTTGTTTCAAAAATAACTCCAAATGTCTCAAATGAATGTCCCAATCATTAGAATGCACTGCAATGTCATCAACATAAGGTTCAGTAAAATCATGAATCGGTTGCAAAATCATATTTATCGCTTTTACAAAAGTCCGTCCAGAGTTAATCATTCCAAAAGGAACACGCGTAAATTCATACAGTCCATTATGTGTAACAAACGCAGTCTTCCATTGGTCACTCTTTTTCACAGGACAAGTCCAATATGCGCTGCGACAGTCCATAACAGAAATGAACTTGGATTTTCCGACTTTGCTCAAGACATCGTTGACGATTGGCATAGGATATCTGCAGTTCTCAGTAAAAGAGTTAATGTATCTGTAGTCACAAGCCAATCTCAAGGATCCATCCTTCTTTTTGACAATGACAAGTGGACTTGCCATTCTGCTTGACGATGGTTGGATGATGTTTTCTTTCAGCATCTCTTGTATTTGTTTTTCCACTTCTGCTCGGTATATTAGTGGTATTCGATATGCCATGAATTCCTTTTCTCGAAAGTCTGGTCTCAGCACCACTTCGTGTTCTACTAATGTACATAGTCCAGGTTTATCTGAAAATCTGTCTGCATATCGATTCAGTACATCAAGTAATTGTTTCTGCTGTTCGCTCGTCAGATGTCCAATTTGTTCGTAATCCAATTGGAGTGACTTCTGTTTTGTCTCTGAATAGTCTTCCTTCAGCGGTAGTTCTACCACTGATCCAAATTCGTCATCCTCTTCCACGATCAGACCACAAGACAATGTTCTCGTAATGAACTTCCTCATCTTGTTAGCATGAATAATCCGTCGACCGTTTTCGTTCATGTCCACCAGATACGAATATTTGGATCTTCTTTGCAAGACCGTGCATGGACCATGCCATCGCGAGATCAATTTATTGGTTGACGTTGGATACAGCACGATGACGTTTTCTCCTGGTTCGAATTCTTTATCTTTTGCTCTTTTGTTATATTGACTGGCGTATTGTTTTTGCTTTTCTTCAGCACAGCTCTCAGCGAATGTCAAGGCCTTTTCCATGTCTGCTCTTAAATTCTTCAGGTACTTTGCCGGTTGCACTCCAATGTTCGGTGGTAGATTTATCTCTTTGGTCCAGCTTTCTTTAAGAATGGTTAGTGGCCCTCTCGGCAACTTTCCATAGACTAGTAGATACGGTGCCACTCCGGTAGTTGCATTAGGCACTTCTCTCAATGCCCAAACTGTAAATGGAATAATTTTATGCCACTGTCTCGGATTTTCCACAACGACATGATGAATCATCTTCTTGAACGTTTGATTCCATCTCTCCACCAATCCTGCCGCTTCTGGATGTCCTGGCGAATCGAATCGAGGACAACACCCCATCAGTTTCAGAAATTCTCTTGTTAGACTGGCTGTAAAATTCGTCCCTCTATCACTCGTTATCACTGACGGAACTCCCACATCCATGAACAGCTTCATCAAAGCTTCGCATACAGCCTTAGCAGTCAATGATTTCATCAAGAATATTGTCGGCCATCTTGTACATGAGTCCACGATGCACAGGCAATACTTATGCCCTGCTGCTGACGTCGGTTCGATTGGTCCTACGACGTCCATGGTCATTCTTCTGAACGGCACATCCTCCCTTGGTATTGGTGTAATCGGCACTCGATCCATCACCAAACTTCGTGCTTTCAACTGACACTTCTCACAGGACTTGCAGAATTTCACCACATCTCTACGCATTCTTGGCCACACAAAGGACAACTTGATACGTTCCCTTGTCTTCTCTTCTCCCAAGTGTCCGCCAAATACTGACTCGTGCGCCAATTCCATCACCTGAATTCTTCTTTCCTTCGGCAACACCAACTGATACACCAACTGATCCAACATTTGATGCTTCTTATACATCAAACCATTCACCACACTAAACTCTGATCCTTTGTCTTCAGCTATCCTCCACCACGACCTCAGTGACTCGTCATTTCTCTGTTGCTCTTCAAACTTCTTCGCGTCTGCCAATTGTCTTTCATCACTTGTGTTCTCCGCAAACAAATCTCTCATACTCGTGTCCATTTCACCATCACTCCCAAAATCATCATAATCATCACGCTCACATGCAACCATCTCTTCTTCAATTTCATTGTTCCCGGATGTTACTCCTTCTTCTTCTTCTTGAACGCTTTGTTCATCATCGCTTTCGGTGTCCTCATCTAGCAAACTTTCATTTGACTTTTCCTCTTCTCCTTCTTCCACTTCTCTTCTCCGACTCTGTGCTCTTGTAGTCACATTCGCTTGCAATTCTCCTTGCAATACACTCACTGGTGGAACCTCTTTCAGTTCTGCGATTATCTCTGGATGCAGCAAGAACTTTTCTTTGTTATCTTTGCACAAGACTGCCGGAATGCTGGCACACACCAAGGTTAAATATGGTGCGATATTTACTCCCTTGTCTTTCAGATCTCCTCCTTCGTTATGACAACTCATCCGCACTTCGATTTTCACCAACTTAGCTGGAATGGGTTCTCCAGCCACACATTGCAAATGTACTCTACCAATTTCTTCCACTGTCGCTCCTTTCAACAATTCCTCATTGATTACTGGAATCTCAGTACCAGAGTCAATCAGCGCTTTGACTTGCACAGGCTGACAACTGTCATCATTTCCACGTATCTCTACATTGACATGCTGTAGTAATGACTTCTTTGTACGTTGACACTCATCTTTGCTTTCAGTTTCTCGACCAGTATCTTTGATGGGAGCAGAATTTACTATTTCTCTCTGTATAGCAAATTGAGGCGTGCACTTCATTACTGACTTCACTTCCGTTTCGCGGTTGTCTTGTTCTTCCGGCTGATTCGGTGCATTCATTACTTGGATCTGATTTACTCTGAGATTTTCTGCACTTCGAGTAAATCTATTTCTCAGATTTGTCATTCTTGGTGGTACTCGACAATCCTTTATCAGATGTTTGTCTGACTGACAATTATGACAACGTTTCTTACCAATCCCTCTCTGTTCAGTGCTCTCCCGTCTGTAATTGTACGCTGCATTGTTTTCTCTTTGGCGTCCCATCACTGGAATTCGACTGTATATTTGTCTGTCACCCGTTGCTTCTCTTCTATCTTGACTAAACTGTCTTCCAGGAGCACCATCATTCCTTGCTTCATTACTTCTGGCTTGGTTTCCTGTTTCTTTGTTATTACTATTCCACCTGGGTTGCTTCGAACTATTACCCCATGCTTCATATTTCGGTTTGTCTTGAAACATTAGACCAATTCGATTGTTCACGTGTATGTCTGCGAGTTCTGCAACATTACTAGCTTCGAAGCATTCAGTACCCTCTTTTGCTAGTACGAACTGTAGTGGACCCGGTGGTAGACATTCTTTCAACTTATCCGCCACCAACAGATCAAATAACTTCTCATAGTCTTTGCCCACTCGTCTACTTCTGACATAATAGTTCAACAGATTCTTCAATCTTGCTGTAAACATAGTGTATGTCTCTTCTGCCGTTTTCTTCGCTTCTCCAAATCGTGATCGATATTCTCTCGCTGTCAATTTGAATTCTTTCAGTAAATGTTCTTTCACTATGTCGTAATCGTCTAGATCATCAAAAGACAATCGGTTCAACACCGTTCTCGCTCTTGGCGTCATTAGTGGCAACAGCAATTTGACCCAAAACTGCTTTTCCACCGTAAAACTGTTGAATGCATTCTCAACTGTCTCAAAATATAATGGCACCTCCATCATATCATACGGCATCTTTGGTAACACGTGTTTCATTGCATCACCTATCTTTTTAATCTTGGACACCATTGTCTCACTTTCTCGAATCCTGTTTCGTTCTGACTCTTCACGGCTTCTTCTTTCGTCTTCATTTCGTTCCCTCAGTCTATCTTGATCTTCTACCCTACGCAGTTCTTCTTGTTCTATCTTTTGCTGCAACAATTCTAACTGCTTTCTGCGTTCCTCCTTTTCTATAGCCATTTCTCGGAGCTGAGCTTCCTTCAAAGCGAGTTTCTTTTGTTCCAATTGTACTTGTTCTTCCCTTTCTCTTTCCGCTTTTTCCAAACTTTCTTTCTCCATTTTCAATTCTTCCTGTCGAATCTCTTCGGCTCTTTCCAATTCTACCAAACGCATGGCTTCTTTGTCTTCCTCGCGAGCCTTTTGCTCTTCAATCTGTTGTTTTCGTATTTCTTCATCACTTTTCCTTGCTCTCTCGTATTCTATCATTAGTTCCATCCTTCTTTGTTCTGCTTCGTCACGATCTCTTTTCAGTTGTTCTAACTGAAGCTGGAACTGCTGCTTCTGTATCTCTATCTCTTCTTGTCTCATCCTTTCTGCTTGTTCTGCTCTTACTTTTTCCTCTAGTCGAATCTTTTCTGCTCGTTCAATCCCTTCTTGTCTCATCTTTTCTGCTTTTGCCGCTCTTTCGTTCTCTTCTTGTTTACGTTGCTCCTCTTTCTCTTTCTCTTCTTGTCTACGTTTCTCCTCTTTCTCTTTCTCTTCTTGTCTCCGTTGCTCCTCTTTCTCTTTCTCTTCTTGTCTCCGTTGCTCCTCTTTCTCTTTCTCTTCTTGTCTCCGTTCTTTCTCTTCTTGTCTCCGTTGCTCCTCTTTCTCTTTCTCCTCTTGTCTACGTTTCTCCTCTTTCTCTTTCTCTTCTTGTTTCCGTTCTTTCTCTTCTTGTCTCCGTTGTTCCTCCCTCATCATCATAAATTGCATCAACGCCTCCATAGACATAGCCTGTGGTTTCTCCTCAACACCACCTATTGCACCTTTCTCTTCAGCTTCCTTTAGCCACACCTCTGCTAGGGCTCTCATCAAATTTTCCCTTGACATCTCTTCGACTTCTTCCACGTCTAGACCAGCTTCGATTAATAATTTTATTATTCGATCAGAAGACATCTTCTTTATACTAGCTTGCTTTTGTTCCGTGAGTTTCTCCATCTTACTTTCTTACTTCAACTGATTTGCGTGAAGAAAATCGAGGGAGTGGCTATGCTTTCTGCAATTGGTTGACTGTAATTTCAATTACTTGTTTATTCAAGGAGCGAGTTTTGTATACCTCTCTCTGGCGTTGTGTTGTCGTAGTGTCGTTCGTATGCCCGTTGTATCTTCTCACCAGTTGTTCGGATGCTCGGACTGCTTCTCCGGTTGTTCAGATGCTCACTCTCCTTCTCCCGTGTGGTCGGCGTCTCGTAAGGCTTAAAAATCCACTGTCCGTAGCTTGGATACGACTATCCCAACGTTCGTTGCTTGACTTCGCAATTCACCGTTCGTAAACCTGGAAACAATATCCCGACGTCCGTTGCCTGAACTCGATATCCCAACGTCCGTTGCTTGACTTCGCTATCCCACCGTCCGTTGCCTGAACTCGATATCCCAACGTCCGTTGTTTGACTTCGCTATCCCACTGCTGCCACCAAATATCAGGTTCCACAATCACTGACGATTTCTCCAGTCTCTTCTTTCTGTTCTGTAGCGCAGCCTAGCCCTAACCTATTCCCTGTATGACGGTATCTAAGGCTAGTGTATAAGTTTCTAAAGTTCTTAACTTGTTCACTTACAACCAAGATCTGTTTCTTGTATTTTCTTCTCCGTTTTAATATTCGCAAATAACACAACAATGCATCAACGACGACAAGCGATTCAATTCTGTGACAGCAACGCAACCTTAATATCTTACTCCTCTCTAAAGTTTTCAACACACACTCCACTGTTCTCTAAAACGTCTTACACTACTAGCACTCCTTCAACAACTTATCTCACTGTCTGGGCGTACACTCTTCCCCCTGCCGCTCTGTCCTTCTCTCTGCCTCTCTCCGTCTGTCTGTCTGTCTGTCTGTTTCTCTCTCGCGCGCTCTCCGGCGACGGTCGGCCGAGCCGCGCCAACTTTCCCGCCAGTCTGCCACCTGCAAGTCTGTCTGTCCGTACGCTTAACTATTAGCTGACCTTGAGCTGGTCTATTCGTACGCTCACCCCTTAGCTGACCACATACACTATACAAAATTAGCTCACACGGCATATAATACGCTGAGAGTTTATCAAGAAGACCATGGATAACTTGGCAACTGCATGGCTGATCGATGTGTAGGCTATATATACTTGTAAATTAATTATGAAACAAGAAGTGGTAAACTAAAATTGTTCGATAATATGTTGGAATATATAAGGACTTTCTGAGACATGTAACCAATATATAGCTATAGCATACGAAATACTAGAGACTAATATTAGCCTATTTGCTGCAGCAGGGTGAGCTTTGCCAGATGTTGAGAGGGTTCAACCCCATAATAATCATATCCCTTAGGATCCATAGTATATAAAGTCTTCTAGCTGCTCACACCCCATCTCTAAGTGGAGCAGAGTCGGACTCCCCGGTTATTTTTCTACAATTCTCACACTGACGTCTCGCGCCGCAAATACTGTATACAACCATAGCCTACATGCAAAAAACCGCTCTGCGAGTGGCTTTTGAATATATATATATATATACAATACATATATATGCATATATATATACATATATATACATATATATACATATATATATACATATATACATATATATATATATACATATATACATATATACATATATATATATAGAGATGCTCTGAAAATGCATGGACGCATTGAACTTATAAGCCACGGTTCGCATCTGCAGATTACATTATATGACTCAGTGCATGTGAATGACTAGCGATCCGCTCAGTTGAATAAAATTACAAAAGCCTTTGTGTAGCCATTATACTCACTTGAAAGGACGAGAACAAAATCGTTTTTTAGTGCCGTTCAAAATTAGAAACATTGAAAACGTAGGCACACAGCAGGTCCATTCAGCTATGAAATGCCCAGAGGGCGCTATACATCGATGTGCACATATATGTATGCTTCTGACTATTATCCTTATATATAATGATATATATATAATATTATATATATATAATATTATATATTCCAAAATCCATTGGACCGATCAAGTCTGCAGCTATAAGATTCCTGAGACCATGCATGTACAAGAGGGCGGGGAGAGATGGCAAAGCAATTTGGAAAGACTTCCGTCTTAATCTACAATCGGCATCAGAGATCAACAGACCAGCAGACGGACACTTGAGGAAGTGAATTCAGGAACAGAGGACCATGCAGTTGCATGAAATTCAAACCAGGAGCCCTGCAGCGTTGTATTGATCAATGAAAAGATAAGAGCCAGAAATAGACATTCATGTGTGTGTGTGTGTGTTTATGTGTGTGTGTGTGTCTTTATGAGTGAGTGAGTGAGTGAGTGTGTGTGTGTGTGTGTGTGTGTGTGTGTGCACGAGTGCTTATGCTAAGCATACATGTATGTGTGTGTGTTAACTACAGTTAGTTTGTATATATGTAAGCCTATATGAAAATGTGAATATCTGCGTGCACGTGCGAAAGAGCAAACGTACATGTTGGTCTATGCATCATGTATAATTATATTTATATTGTGTAGGCTAATGTTTTATGTATACGCATTTGTATGATCACGCCCATTGTATATTCTTCATGTATGTGGGTATTTCGTATTCGTACACATACAAGCGCCTATACGTATGCACTTGCTACAGCGTCCCTTCAAATTTTTTTGCTGCTCAGAGGTGCTCCAGACTATGCAGCGCGGACACTGAATCGGAGTTTCGCGTCGAAGCTTATGAGCAACCGGAGTGAAGGACTTGCACAGGGACCCTGCGCGGAGGCTCGAGGTGGATTCGAACCCACAACCTTCCGACTCCAAGGGCCCGAATATGCTCATATACGCCAACGCGCCCCACGCCCCGCGTGTGTTTAAGTGGATATACCGTGTTTTCGCGAATATAACACGCACACGGGTATAACGCGCACCCGAATATAACCTGCTATTTTTTGCGATTTCAGTAAAAATTGAATTATATAACACGTACCCGCTTCGGCTTTCAACACCGCTTGCTTTGTTCCTAAAAATAGTTATCTTCAAAGGACGCTAATTGAATTTCAGAATGAACGCATTCATGTAGACTTTTGTGGATGCATGTATGTATGTTCACATATCTTTTGAATTTTGTTCAAACATAAGACGAAGAGCATTTTTAATGTATGCGAAGCGATACGCATATACATATACAATGCATGAATAATTTTTTATTAAGCACATGCATACATACCAGTGCATATAATTATGAAGACGACCGTTGCATGGTATGTCCGAGCATTGCCGCAGATCAGAAATAATATCACGCTGCATAGACTTCTTTTTGAGTCTCAGCTGTGCAGACTAAAATTGTCCATGGCTATTAATGCTTGCAGCTCTATCATATATATGTACAATGTACATGTAGCACCTAAACGAAACGATTGAATGACGAATAGACAGACACGTACCGCGCGCTACACATAGGCTATATCAATGACCCTATGGCTAATAAACTTACGTGTATATATATATATAAACACGTCATGCACACACACACATACACACATATACACATATATATATTCCAAAGAGTTGACGTACGAGAACATGCAGCTGGTTTCCATTCACCGGGTGTTTTACCCCGCAGTTGAAAGTCAATGGTTGTTCTGACCCCAAGATTTATAAATCCCTGGACAGCGGCGCCAATAGGTCGCTCACCCTCGTTATGTACCTCGTTAGGTTGGCTACAGAGAGGAGATATACAGAGACAGATACAGACAGACACACACACAGACAGGCTGATAACACACAGATACATTCAGAGAGAAATAGACAGACTCAGACACGGACAGACAGAGACAGAGAGAGACAGAGTGACAGACAGACAGACAAACAGACAGACAGACAGAGAGAGAATGACAGAAAGAAAGAAAGAGAGTGAAAGAGTGACGATACGAGACAAAACTAATGCCTAATCACTGTGAGAACCAGAGAAACAATAATTGACAAGTATTATATACAACAGACAACTAGACATGTAGGTGGAGAGAGACAGAGACAGACAGGGAGACAGTGATAAAGACTCAGAGAGACACACACATGTATATATATACATATTATATATTATATATATTATTCTTTTTTATATATTATATACTACATATTATATATATACACATATATTATATATATACACATATATATTATATATATGTATATATATAAATGGTGAGGTCCGAGCAGAAGGCATGTGGACACCTCTCTAGCATGGAGTGATGGAATGCAGCTGCAGTGATGTTGGCCAAGTTCTGTTCAGCTGCAGTGCGTCATTGAAATCTGTTGACTCTTCATCCATCAACACCATTTGCTGCCGTCTGCTCTCTTCTGACTCACGACCGCTATACAGACTCGCTGACCCACTCATACTTATACCAGACTAGCTTTTATACCCGGCTTCGCCCGGGTTCCGTCAATTTTCCCCCCCAAATTTCCCCTCATCCCCACCGCCACCCCCTCCACAACACGCCACCACTTACTCCGACCTCCGCCGGTACGCCACCCGTGAAATTTTTGTTTTCGGGGAAAAAATTTCCCTCCCAAATTTTCCCCACCCCTCCACAACACGCCATCACTAACTTCGACCTCCAATGGTACGCCACCCGTGAAATTGTGGTTTTCGGGGAAAAAATCCCCCCCAATTTCACTCTCTCCACCCCCTTCACAACACGCCACCACTAACTCCAACCTGCACCGGTACGCCACACGTGAAATTTTGGTTTTCGGAGAAAAATCCCCCCTCCAAATTACCGCCTACCCCATCCCACTCCACAACACGACACCACTAACTCCGACCTCCACCGGTACGCCACACGTGAAATTTTTGATTTCGGGGAAAAATTCCCCCCCAAATTTCCACCCACCCCTACCCCACCCCCTCCACAACACGCCACCACTAACTCTGACCTCCACCGGTACGCCACCCGTGAAATTTTGTTTTTGGGGAAAAAAATCCCCCCCAAATTTTCACCTACCCCACCCCACACCTCCCTCCACAGCACGCCACCACTAACTCCGACCTTCACCGGTACGCCACCCTTGAAATTTAGGTTTTCGGGGAAAAAATTTCCACCCGAATTTCTCCCCCCACCATCCACCACCTCCACCCCCACTCTACCCCCCACCCCCCACAACACGCCACCACTAATTCCGACCTCCACCAATACGCCACACGTGAAATTTTGGTTTTCGAGAAAAAAAATTCCCCCCCAAAATTTTCACCCACCCCCTACCCACCCCCCTCCACAACACGCCACCACTAGCTTTGAACTCCACCGTTACGTCACCCGTGAAATTTTAGATTTCGGGGGGAAAAAATTTCACCCCAAATTTTCACCCACCCCTACCCCACCCCCTCCACAACACGCCACCACTAACTCTGACCTCCACCGGTACGCCACCCGTGAAATTTTGGTTTTTTGGAAAAAAATACCCCCCCAAATTTTCACCTACCCCACCCCACACCTCCCTCCACAGCACGCCACCACTATCTCCGACCTTCACCGGTACGCCACCCTTGAAATTTAGGTTTTCGGGGGAAAAATTTCCACCCGAATTTCTCCCCCCACCATCCACCACCTCCACCCCTACACCCCCTTACTCTACCCCCACCCCCCTCACCCCCCACAACACGCCACCACTAATTCCGACCTCCACCGGTACGCCACACGTGAAATTTTGGTTTTCGAGAAAAAAATTCCCCCCCAAAATTTTCACCCACCCCCTACCCACCCCCCTCCACAACACGCCACCACTAACTTTGAACTCCACCGTTACGTCACCCGTGAAATTTTAGTTTTCGGGGGGAAAAAATTTCACCCCAATTTCTCCCCCCCACCATCCACCAGGCCCACCCCTACACCCCCCACTCGACACCTCCACCACCCCACCACCCACCCCCACAACACGCCACCACTAACTCCGACCTCCACCTGTACGCCACCCGTGAAATTTTAGTTTTCGGGGAAAAACATTTCCCCCAAATTTCTCCCCCCCACCACCCCACCTTCCACCATCCCACCCCACCCCCTTCCCCACAACACTCCACCACTATCTCTGACCTCCACCGGTACGCCCCCCGTGAAATTTTGGTTTTCTGGGACGAAGTGTGAAAATACATCCGGACATCCATACATACATACATACATACACACAAACGGAAGGACAAACTTTGAGAAATATATTATAGATGATTATATATGCATACGTATAATGTATAGCCTACACATACGCTTGATATAATGTGGCCGTATATACATAGTTACATACATATAAAGTTCCCATATATACATATATATTATATATATATATGTATCTGTGTATGTGGCAGTGTCTATGTGCGTCTGGGTGCGTGTCGGTGTGTGTTTCATGTGACATTTATATACATATTATATGGACAGCGTGAGCTTGTACATATATATATATATATGTACAATGTTATACATTGATATTCTGAATATTCGTCATATAAATACGAGCATTCGTCGGTGTCTAATGTCCATGTGAAATCTGCTACCGATTACAGATGGAATGCCCTCTTCGACCGAAATAAAAAAACGCCTTTACTGTTCCTGCGATTTTATTACAGGTCTGAAGTCACTAAACAGGGCTTGTCTTCACGCAACTTATGGGTATCATCTTTGTCGTCGACGTCATCATCATCATCATCATCATCATCATCATCATCATCATCATCATCATCATCATCATCATCATCATCATCATCATCATCATCATCATCATCATCATCATCATCATCATCATCATCATCATCATCATCATCATCATCATCATCATCATCATCATCATCATCATCATCATCATCATCAATCATCAATCATCAATCATCAATCATCAATCATCAATCATCAATCATCAATCATCAATCATCAATCATCAATCATCAATCATCAATCATCAATCATCAATCATCAATCATCAATCATCAATCATCAATCATCAATCATCAATCATCAATCATCAATCATCAATCATCAATCATCAATCATCAATCATCAATCATCAATCATCAATCATCAATCATCAATCATCAATCATCAATCAATCACCACCACCACCACCACGAGAAATCAGAGCCATGCACATTGTAGCCTACAAGTCATAATTGCAATTTCTGTGTTTGGTGAAACGGTCGCAAGGAAGCTTTTTTTGATTAATTGATACTTGTCCAGTAGAGTGTTCAGAAACAAATAATTTTGCATGAATCACATGCATAGGGTATTAAAATGTGACATTTATGCCCACAATTAACCTACCAAAATACTACATCCATATCTCAATGGCAAATGACCTCTCAACAGGGTGTAACTTCTTCAAATAGTGTGAAGAAAAGCGATATTTGTGAAATATTCTGTTATTCTTTAGAAAATAGTTATCTGCTAATGCTCAGCTTTTCCAATCCATGTTACTGTTATCCAAAAATACTTATCTTACTTTATTTAGTTATATTATTTATTTATTGTTCTAGTAGGCATAGGCATTATCTATAATTTATATTCAATGCTGATTGATGACGCCATTTATTGAGTAACTTGAACAGAAAACATTGCACATCAGGCAATGCACAAAGTTGCCCGGCCAAAAGGCAGTGGGTAGGTCTACCAATGTCAATGATCCTATTCTGTGCGCAACTTCTGTATGAGGTTCAAAGACCAGCTCCTCCAATGAGCAAGGCATTATAGATAAATTCTGCCTTGAGGCAACCCTTGTTCATTTCGATGGTAAGCTGCTGCTAGGTGATGAGAGTGCTAATTCTGATCGCATGGTGGTTGCTGTGTCTGGCTTAGGAATTGAAAAAAGCGTCTAACCATTCCAAACTGTCTGGCTCTGAAACTGGTTTCCTAATGTGGAATAAAATTGTTGAAATATTAAGAGAAGAGGAAAGGGTATCAGAATGGTTGGCTTGGTTGACACAATCAGTGGTAACACAGGAGTTCACAGTGGCGCAATAGGCGTTGTTCAAAAGGTCTTTGACAAACGCCTATGATTCTTGTTTGCAGACATCACAGGTCTGAATTAATTGCAGCATGCAGTTTTTGATTTACTCTGTGTCTCCAATGGGCTTCGAATTGCAGTTTTCGCCAGGTTCAGACGTCAGTTTCCTCTCACTGACCGTTGCAAATTTGTTTCTCTTTGTAAGGATACAAAAGGCTGTTCTCTGAATTACAGTGAGAAAGTATGGATAGAGCAGAACCACCAAGCTGTAGGTCAGCTTTATGTGAGGTAGTCCATATTGGTGATGTTGACAGCATCCAATTCAGTCTAAATGGTGCATATCAGAGTGCATTTAATAGTGCTTGAAGAAACATCTTTTCCGATGAATGTCGCTCAAAAACCTTCAGGACATTTCAGGAGAAAAGTTTATCCGAGTTCATGACACAGCAATCGATGCATCTATATGCTACCCCATCAAGATTTTCTCTCTTATGATCCCAAAATGTGCATTAGACGAGAAGGTTAGCGACAATGACATTCCAAGAGCACCATTGCTGCACTTTCTGTTATTAGGCCTAATGACTTTGGTGGGCGTGCAGTAAAGTTAGCAACTAGGCCTAATTTTAACTTGGCCCTCACATATGATGAGCTGCAACATCAGCTCATCTTTCAAGTGGCTGAACACCAACGATAGCCTACTGCTACGCCGCAGATTTTCACTCTTCAGTTACAGTTAGACATTATTTTGATATCGGAAACATAAATGCAACTACTTTGTATTGTTTCACATTACTGCAACACACTTTTATGTTTGACCATCTTCATTGGCTTCCCTTACTGCTCGGATTCAACTCAAGGTTCTGGCACAAATTTACTTGCCGAGCTACCAAGCACCTATGTGACCTCATCCGTCTGCTGGCCTTTGTCACTTCTCTTCGCCCGCTCCGCTCCTTTGACTGGCATGATCTCCTCGTCCCGCGAGCTGTAGGACCACCATTGTTAAAACTTGGGCCTTTTCTCTCAATGGCCTGCACTGTGGAACCAGTTTCCTCCTTCAGCGCGTTTCTCCTTATAAACTGGTGGCACAAGTGCCTCTTTTCATTGTCTTAAAACCACATGTTACTCTCTTGGTCTAATGCACAGGGAGCGCCTCTGATTGGTGTGCACTGTGAGAGGCGCTATATAAATGTATAGACATGATACAATACAATGTCTTGTTTGTTTACTGTAGTCTGTAGCCTATTGTGTGGCAGTAAATGATACAATGCATTAAATTTGTTGATTTTTTTATTTTAAAGAAAAATCGCACTTTTTGAAAACTTCACTAGCTTTGAGAGGTCACTTAACATGGTCCCAAAGCCATAAGATTTCCATGAGAGGTTCATGACACCAAATGTCACAAACCCAGAGGGTATGCGAGGTGATTATTTGAAATTATTTATAGGAAAGCTGAACACTCTATTGTCCAGCATTCTTAATCATGCAGATCTATGTGTAAAACAACTGGTTCTTTCATGCATAAAATTGCATATCCCTGAATTTTTTTGCATTATTCTGTATTTTATTTGTCGTTTTTCTACCGCTCGTTACTTATTTCTCGACAACCATTCTTTTACTCTTCCACGCGTGTTTACAACAGCAATCGACCTAATCTTCTAGTGGTTGTCTTTTCTGCCTTTGTCTTGGCTTCAAGTAGGTCTGCTCCGTATCACTGTGAAGTGCCCGTCATCAGCAAATCAGAGATTTTTAAACCAAGTGAGATTCCTGCCTCACTGCAGAGTGCAGACTCTTTGCTGCTGCAACCGAGTGTTTCTCTTTAAGATGACCATAATATAAACGCTGATAGGATGCACATCCTTGACGCGATGCTGTTTAGTCTAAAGGTATATTATATCCCTGAATTTTTGCCTACTCGAGGTTTCCAATGCTTTTTGTACAAGTTAGATTAGAAGCGCTTGCAAGTGTAGATGAGATGCCCAAGTAATTACACTTAAAGGCGTTTTTTCCGTGAAAATGGGTCAACGAGCATTTGCGAATACATGGCACCAGCGTCTGACATACATACTAACCACTTCTGTTCTATGTGTTGTAGGTTCTATGCATGGTTAGGCAACGGAGGAAGAGGATGAGGAGCAGGAGAGGGAGGAGGAACAGAGGAACAAGAGGAGTAGGAGGAGTAGGGTGGGAGGAGCAGAACAGAAGAAGGAGAAGGAACAGGAGAAGGAGGAGGAGGAGAAGAAGAAGAAGGAACAGGTGAAGGAGGAGGAGGAGAAGAAGGAGGAGGAGAAGGAGAAAGAGCATGATAAGAAGGAGAAATAAGAGGAGGAAGAGGAGGAGCAGAGGAACAAGAGTAAGAGGAAGAAAAGAGGAGAAGAGGAGGGGACAGAAGAAAAAGAGGAGTAGGACCAAGAGGATGGGAGGAGGAGGAACAGGAGAAGGAGGAGAAGGAGGAGGGAACAGGTAAATGAGGAGGAGGAGGAGGAAAAGAAGAAGGAACAGGTGAAGGAGGAGAAGGAGGAGGAGGAACAGACGATGGAGGGGGAGGAGGAGAAGAAGGAGGAACATGGGGCGCGGTGGTGTAGTGGTGGCGTCGTTGCCTTGAAGCCAGAAGGTTCGAGGTTCGAATCCACCTCAAGTCGCTGCGTAGGGACCTGGGCAATTCATTCACGCTTCGGCGTGAAACTCTGATGCAGTGTCCGCGCTGTAGTCGGGAGCGCCTCTGAGTAGCGGTTCTGGGCTGGAAGAGGCGCTATAACAAGTGCGCATACAAATGATAAGGAGGAGAAATAAGAGGAGGATGAGAAGAGGAGAAGAGCAGGAACAGGAGGAGAAACAGGAGAAGTAGGGAGAGGTGGTTGTCAAACTATTGTGTGCTGTGATTCAGCCTCAAACGAACTCTATATGATCTTTTCTGTTTTGAATGACTCAGAGTGTAGAAGCTGCAGATAAAATCTATGATAGAAATTTTAGTCCAACTATAGTATTACCCAGAATAAATAAATAAATAAATATATATATATAAATATATGTGCCATTTCGCTGCTATTGGGAAATGAGTCTGGAAGATTTGATCGCAATTGGCTGAGCTTCCGCTTAAAATCTTATTGTTTAGGCCCGTATGCACATAAGGGTATAAATTTTTTCATAGGGCTTAAATATCGTCTATGCGGAAGTATAGTGTGTTAATTCGGTATGCATGGCTCGAGCTTAGCGAGCTATGTAGTATAACGTTATTCCAACTCCGAGGTAGGAGTTAGCCGGTGTCACGAAATAGAGTATCCCCTCGTATTAACCCTCATGCGACCAACATATTTTGCTCCTTAATATGACCAACTGGGGTCCTGTGGGACCCCAATAATTAATAACGCGTTCATTGCTTGATGCGTCAATATTGTCAAAGGTAACATATGTAAATTGCTTTAAAAAGCAATGTCAGTTGTTTCTATGAGTTAGTAATAATAATAATAATAACAATAATCAGGATAATTTATATAGCGCAGTAACACAGCCATCCCGTTACAAGGACGCCTTACAAAGCAGCCAACATGCGGGATAAGCCATAGCGAGGAAGTAGGACTATGTTTTTTGGCATGGATTTAAAATGGGTATAGGACATTGCCCTTCCGGCCCATGACCCCCTGCCAATACCCCACCATTACCCCGTAGGACATTACCCCCGCCATTACCCCTCCTCTGTTTGCATGTAAGTCCAGTGCATGTATGTAGGTATGTACATAAATACATGCATACATGCAAACTTTCATACATGCATAAACACACACATACACACAAGCATGCATGTATGTATGAAGTTATGTATATATATACATAAATGGACCTAAATGTAAACAAACCGAGGCTGGGGGTAATGGCAGAGGGTAATGGGCGGGGTATTGTTCGGATCCCCTTGATATCAAAGCTTGCAGGTTTGGACTTTATGTACTGCCTGAAGTTACACCTGCCACGGTAACCTCATCCACTCACATATTTGTACCATCAAAAAAAGCTTTTCAATTGAACAGAAAACAATTTTCTGATGTCACGGAAAGCAGTAACTTCGTCGTTGTTCAGTCTTTCCGTGATTACATGAAAAGTGTTTTATGCTCAATTGCCTTGTTGTAAAATCTCATGTACCGGTACTTCATGATGCACGAAATTGTGTCCTGGACATGGTCGTTATTCGTTATTTTCCAACGTCAATCTATTCCAGAATTATCTGTATTGATTCTTTTCCACAAAATTGTACTGGACCAATTCTCACTGTCATGATATCTTTGCGTAAAGTAGCGTTCGGTTTCATAGAAAAGATCATCATAAAGCTGCGGTCCTGCGGTACCCCACTAGATATTTCATATTTAAAAAATAACCGTAAAAGTTAAACCGGATTTAATTACACGTAAATAGTGAGCGATGTCCATGTGACAAATTCATAAAAGGTCGTTAAAAAATATTGGATAGCAAAAAAGTAACACGAGCCGAAACGGTGCTGGGGTCCCCTGGGACCCCAGTTGGTCACTTGAGGGTTAATTGTATCCCTCCAAATTAAAAAAAGTCGAAAAACCGCTTCCGCGTGTATTTTTTTGCAAATTAATTTTCATCTGCTTTGTTTTGAGCAATGACACTAACAGGTATGTTTATTCCTACTAGATCATTTGCTTTGCCCTGTTTTTAGAGCACGTAAAACATTTAAAACACTTAAGAACACTCAGAGTCACTAAATAAATTCGAGTTGCCCGAAGTAGGCTACTACGCGCTCAGCTATAACCTATTGAATTGAGGGAAGAGCAAGCGTCATGCATCGTCGGGTGCAAGGAATGTGTAGATTAGTTATGTTCGTTGCTAATTTGTCTCGTGCATACCGATAAATTCCAATGGCTATGTCAGGAATTGTTAAGTCGGTATAGGCACTATACATAGATTACCTTATGCCTTGTCATGTGCATACCGGCCCAGTGACGCAACAAAATTACACAACAAACAATTCGATTTAATTCGTTTCGAATAAAGGATAATAATATTCGTCGTCGAGTTCATAAAGCAAAACGAACAGTAGAAGTCCGCGTTATATCTAATAAGTCGGTGTCTTGACTAAACGGGCGATCGTAGATCTCTGCACTGTTACACCTCGTCATTAGAAGTTGCGAGAACTTCAAGGTGGTTTCGAAGAATTTTCAGCGGACGATTTATCTAACGTTCTGAACAACAAGATTTTAAGCGGAAGCTCAGCCAATTGCGGTCAAATCTTCCAGACTCATTTCAGCGCGGACGCTGCATCGGAGTTTCACGCCGAAGCGCTGAGCAATTGCGAGTGAAGGACTTGCCCAAGGTCCTTACGCGACGACTTGAGGTGGATTCGAACCTGCAACCCTCCGGCTGCAAGGCAACGAACATGGCCACTACACCACTGCATCCCAGGATAGGATAGATGTGATAGGCCTGCATCCAGTAGCTGTCTAATGGCATTGTCAACAGTGGCGGGGCCATAATAGATCGCGGATGGTAATTTGTCCTACCTTATGACCTGCCAAATATTGGGTGGAATTTTTAATATCGTTTCCACATTTAATTTCGGTAGGGCAAAATGACCTAATTCTGGCCACTTCTTGAGACAAACAACTACTACATTCTTGCTGAATCAAAATGAACAATTTAAGAAGTGGGCCATTGTTAACAAACATATGATCTTCACATTTATGCATCAGTATTCTTTTTTCAAGAGTTATTTGACAAAATATTTAAGCTTTTCTAGAAGTACTGAAAAGAACCATATTCTGGCCACAAGGCAACAATTCTGGCCATGCAGTGCCACTAATCTGGCCAGTGGCCAGAATATCGGCACTCTATGGCCAGAATTAGGTTTCAGCAAATACCATGCACATAGGCATGTAATCCTCCAGGTTGGCTAGAGCCTAGTTCATAAGAAGATTTACAATTTAAAGCAAAATTAAAGTTTAATGCAAACATCAATACATGAGACAACTAAAGCGACTTTTTCAAGACTAGTAATAAGAGTTTCATATTGCACGGTTGACTTCACAACTAAATAAAGTTCACATTTAAAAACTCACTAGGGCCTGCATGAAGTCATAAAAAACCTATTACAAAAAATTCTAGCTTATAAAAATCAGTACATGTTACTTAATACTGCTTCATATTGCACTGTTGAGTTTTAAATGCATGTCTAAAACCTAAATAAGAGATCCAACGAGTGAGTCTCTGGTATTCAATCATTTTCACATGAAATGCAGATAAAAGTGTCTGGCCCTTCTTCATCCAAGCCCTGGCATGCATTATGATACCACTTTTGACATTCCTGACACTGTGTCCAGGCTATACCATATCTGGATCGTCACAACAACGAAAGAAGCAAGTGGCACAAGGAGTCACGTCCACTTTGCTATTGTACTTTTCAGACGTTTTTTCAGTGTTTTTCTTTTTCTGTAATTGACCCACTCGTCTTGGTTTTGAATGTTTTGTTGTCTTGGGGCAGATCGAGTGCTTTTTCTGCAATTCTTTCTCCTTATTTTTCCCTATGTTTTCCTGAATTATTTTTGTCCTTGCCTCTTGCTTAGCCTTTTTCTTTGCATCACGATCAAGCCTCTCCTGTACATCCTTGAGTCTTGCCTCTTGAGCTTCCTTGGATGTTAGCAGAAAAAAATTCGGTTTCTTCGTTCTTTTTTGCTTACGTTCGACAAGTGTTGGACAAGGGAGCACATCGGAATCAGGATCAACTTCACCTTGGCCATAATTCTGCATAATATATAGAACAGGATTAATTAATAGTTTGCATGCCATACACACATGCACATTCTAGCACAACATCATCGTCGCCATCGTCATCATCACATCATCATCATCTGATTAACATCCATTTTCTCAAAACTGTGTGGCATAATTATATAACGTTATGGAATATAGACCATTATCATTATTGGTATTATGCAGTCACAATGTTATGGGTATTATTTTGCAGTTCGTGGTCCTTTTGATCGCCTATTAGGTCTAGTAGTAAGGCCTATGTTTCACCTACAAAATAGTTCTTTTGAATGTAATTCAGTAAGCATACGCTAATCTGGCCACTCCGGATCATAATTCTGGCCACGGCCAGAATAAAGGCTGAACTGCGGCCAGAATTAGGGCTTTTGGGGTGACACCATTAAAGTGACTAAAACGTATAATATAGCTTTTCTTGTATAACAATTTTGACATATATAATATATATGAGAAAATATCTGTACAACAAAATTGATACCTGTTAGATATACAGCTTTCCGATCGAGAAATATCCTCTGTGAAAAAAGTTTCCAATCCAATATAGCGAGTCCGACATCAACGCTAATCGTCCAAACCAGAGAGTGTGTTTATAAACATCCCCCATGAGTCAGAGCTATTTTTAGTAACAAAATCACTTAAAACGAAGAGTTCAGAAATAATTTTCCTCATAATATATTATACAGGTATTTCCATTAAGGAGGCATTTATGGTTGAAAAGTGGCCAGAAATAGGTCGTGGCCAGAATTAAGTCATTTTGCCCTACATCTGTCAAGCTATAGTCTAATGCACCGCTTCTAGTACCTGTTAGGAAGTATTGTTTATGCCTATCCTTAAAATCTCTATGCTATGCTATTTTTTTTATTTTGTTGTCGGCGCTTGTCGCATGGAGATATAGACAGACAGTTTATTTGGGTGGGGTGACTTTGAACACGTGAACAGTGACCGAAACCTCTGGCCGAGAGTTTTAATACCATGCAACTGTGCAAAACTCCATCGTTTCTTAACATCAGTTAAAACACTGGTAAGTTTACCCATTACGACCAGCACAATATGCTCTTGCTACATTGGACTTTGGCTGGAGCAATAAATCTACTGCTGGTCGGATTACCGCCTTGGATGTCCCTAGTGTCATTGCAAACCGGGGCATCCATCTACATATGCCAGAAAGAAGGATTGCATAAATAGAAATGGAAGCGAGCCACCACCCACAGGACCAAGTGTCTTGTGTGCTAACCGTTCTGCTAAACATCCGAGAAGTAAACTATAGGAAGCGGATCCGAGAACCAATTTACTGTTTTCAGAAGAACACAGAAAGTTGATTCCTGGAACCGCTTCCGTAAAGGACGACCATATTCATTTTAGTTTTGAAGTATTTGTTAGACAGGGAAAGAATGACTAATAATAAATATATATATATATTGTTAGTATTCTTCTCTATTGTAATAGTGAAGGCTGAACTAACTTTTATACATGTTTTAGGACACTTCGCCATCTCTCATTGGCTAGTAGGCCTATACCAAAAAGCAGACAGCTTATAATGGGATATTTATTTATATGTCTTTAAATAATGGTGTGGTCATAGTCTGAAGGTTTGTAGCAGTAGACTGTAGACACCCTTTCGCCTACCGTTGTTCGTTGTTTCACCACAAAAGGTTACCATCTAAACACCATGGCACGATGGCCTTTCATTGCAAATAGAAACTATATAAACCGGCGATTGCTTTGTATTCAGCATAGAAATCGCTGCAGTACAAAAGTATAAGCCACAGCGACGCATCGATCGCTGGCGCAATAGCGTATCCTAGGCAGTGCAGCCATTTCGTTTCCATGGAAATAATTATTATTATCGACGTCATCGCTATTATCTATAAGCAGCCTGTAATATGCCAAACAAATTTTTTCGAGGGCAACGACCTCTGTTGTCATAAGGACATAAGCCATCGTCAAATCTGGATCCGTCCATCCATCTAACTGCTAACAACAGACGCTTATCAAAATTTATGGCGTAACACTTGCTTAGTGACTTCTAAAACCAGCGGTGACGCCTTCGTACATTCTGTAATCCAGAATTGAGCAACACTCGGCCCAATGGATGAGTGCGAACCCTCCATGGGGACTTTTGATTAATTTTCGCAATCTGCCATTAGTTACCTTTACCAGCTGTTAATTTACAAGACTTGACGCGTGAAATATTGAAATCACTGCCAGCTTTGTTTGAGTCCCTTGCATGGGCGCCCGCAGAAATTTTTACAGGAGGGGCAAAACTCGATGGCCACGGTTAAAGTTTTTTTAAAAGAAGAAGTTGAAAATGCAAAGCAGGAAATTAAGAACATATTTGGGTATTTTTCAAAGAGGTTTATTAATGTAAATTTCGTGGTTTCACTTTTTAATTTTTTTAATGAATATTGTTTCTTTAGAGCAAAGAAATCTTTTAACAACCGAAAATTAGCAGTTAAAAAATAGGTTTCAACTTTCCAGAGGGGCAAGTGCCCCCTCTTGCCCCTATGTACGGGCGCCCATGGTCCTTTGTAATATATTGCACGCGTGTAAGCTGGAGCTATAATAATGATCGCAGGTTTCATTTTCCTTGTTCGAATGCCTAAGCAATTTTTTCAAAAATGACGACATAGAATGAAGGTGTCGCTATCTAGCGAATGAGGCAAAACTCAAGTTCCCGCTTTGCCAAATTGATTGACATGTAATCGTATTATATTAGTCGAATTCTAGAAATTCAGAGATAGTCACGGAAACAAGCCTGCTAACAGACGATATAATTTATTATGTATCGGTATATTATCATTTCCATTTTGTCTGTCAGGGTATACGTACCGTTTCATGTCGTTTCATCCTATTAAAAGCAGCACTCGTGAATAAGCTGGTGCCCCGCGCTTGGCTTACGAGTGGCGCTTTAGAAGTTTTGTAGATTACGATTGCAATTCATACATGAGTTATATTTGGTCACTGTCTAGTTTTAGTTTGAGCTAATTTCACAAGATATTTGTGTTGCTTGACATCAGATAAGAATATAAACATATGAACCAGCAGTGTGAGAATTGTGGAAAAATAACCGGGGGTTGGACCATTATCCACTTGGAATTGGGGTGCGAAAAGCAGACTTTACTATGGGGCTCTAAGAAAGACTGGGGTGTTAAAACCCCCAACTCACACGGAAATTCGTATACCCTGCCAACAAGATGTTGCATGGATAAACGACGGAGTGATGGCCGACAGGATTTGGATCAGCATGTGGTGTTGAGAGGAGTTTAAGCACTGGCCGGGGAACTATGGACGTTCAGTAACAGTTGCGTTGAGACATGCAATTCGTCGTAAGTGTGGACTGGGGAGGTGCAAAGAAATCATAATGTGAGTTTTGGCCAGCGTGAGAAGTGGAAGATGGTATTGCTCTTCCCTTGGTGTATTGCATGGGATGGTGCTATATGTATAGTCGATGGTGCCAGAGCAAAGGAAGCTCGGTGGGTATTTTTTGTAACAGCTGCTGGAGTACAGACACGTGAGAGGAGCTCTGACTCTCAACGTAACAATACCTTATAGCATACATTGCACTTGTTGATAAACAGTGACAGGGCAAGGTTTACCCTAAGCAGCGTGCTTGTATGTATACCTGCCTCGTGTGTCATAAGTGCAAACGTTTGCTTTTTCAAACTCCGCAACTGCTCGTGCTCTGACAGTGCCAGTCCAAAGCGCAGATAAAGGAGGAGGGCGACGCTAATCATCATTGATATACGACACACTGTGTCGTCAAACAGCAACAAGCCTTTCTTCTAAACCGACTGCATAATTATGGCAAAGACCCCTCATTCAACAATAAATTGATCTGCAGTGGCGGCGCCAGGATTTCAGTTTTGGGGGCTGAAGCCTCCGGAGGAAATTTTCCATTTTCATCCGCCAAAATTAATTTACCCCTACTAGCGCCGTCACTGTTGATCGGGCAAAGTCGTTCACAACGGACGACCGATTGAATGGACTCCACACCATTTAAAGTCAATACAATGCGTACCGACCGTGCAACTCCACCACTGGTTGCACTCTGCCAGTGCCAGTCCCAAGCCTGGATAAAGGAAGAGGACGTCGCTAATGGTCTTTGTTACCACACAATGACGTTAAACTGCAAATACACACACACCAACCGTGCAAGTCAGAGAACTAAAATAGAAAAGCGTGCGGACAAATTGAATTGGGCTATAATTTAAAAAAAAATCAGAGCTAGCAATCTATTGTTAGGTCCTAATAATGCTAACTGTTCGATTTTTACAGTTTAACTTTGACTACAGTTCCAACGCCGACATTAAATTTTAAAGATCCTAAAATTTAAGGCATCTTTTAGACCCATTGAAAAATGTGAGCTTCAATGATTTCTTTCCTAATATACTATATTTGCCACGCATGATTGTTTCAAAACGAGAGAGAGAGAGAGAGAGAGAGAGAGAGAGAGAGAGAGAGAGAGAGAGAGAGAGAGAGAGAGAGAGAGAGAGAGAGAGAGAGAGTATGTGTATGTGTATGCATGTTGGTGTGTGGGTGAGAAGACAGACAGACAGACAGACAGACAGACAGAGACAAAGCCGGACAGAGAGAGACAGATAGGCTAGAGATACAGAGACAGAAAGAGAAGGTATAGTGAGTGAGTGAGTGAGCGAGCGAGCGAGCGAGTGAGTGAGTGAGTGAGAGAGTGAGTGAAGTAAGCGAGTGGGTGAGTGGTGAGTGAGCGACTGAGTGAGTAAGTGAGCGAGTGTGTGAGCAAGTGGGCGAGTGAGTGAGAGAGATAAGGAAGAGAGAGATAAGGAAGAGAGAGAGAGAGAGAGAGAGAGAGAGAGAGAGAGACAGAGACAGAGACAGAGACAGAGACAGAGACAGAGACAGAGACAGAGACAGAGACAGAGACAGAGACAGAGACAGAGACAGAGACAGAGACAGAGACAGAGACAGAGACAAAGACAGAAAGAGAGTTTGACTTGATGATCATAAAGAGTTTTATATACAGACATAAATTTTTATTAGCTTCAAAGATATCGCTTTTCAGATTGCTAACACACAGACGCTGCAGACTAATTTTCTCCGATGCTTATCTCCATAATCCGCCGGCGAAATGAGAAATAAGTAGCTGCTCGTGTAGTGACAGGCAGCTCAGTTTGAGACGCACTCCAGGAATCTGACAGGTCTAATTCTGATCAAGATTTACAGATTAAATGGAAAGAAGATTTTCGATTTCATGGAGCAGACAGAAATTCACAGAATCAACGAAAACGGAAGTGTAAACCAATGACATTAAAGTAGGCTACAAGCCAATGACATGCAAATGCAATGTGTGTTGGGTTTGTTGCTTGAGAGTCGCAGTCACTTGATAATGTGTTTGCTAAATCGTCTAGATAGTTTAGATACGTGTATTCAGACGATTGAATTAAGATACGGTGACGAATCAGAGGAGTAATACGAAGCTGAATGTTTGGAATGCGAAGTAAAGAAGAACGGGAAGAGTGCGAGAGCACGAAGATGAATAGAAGACGAAGAAGAACGAGAAAAAAGAAGGAGAACGCGATGAAGAACGCGAAGATGAAAAAGAAGCACGTGAAGATAAAAAAAGAAGACGAAGAAGAAGAAGACGAAGAAGAACAAGAAAAAGAACGCAAAGAAGAACGGACGACGACGAAGAAGAAGAAGAGCTTGAAGTATAGAGGAACGCGAAAAAGAAAGAAACCGCTAAAGAGAAGAAGAGGAGGACGAGGAGAAGGAGGAGGAGGAGGAAGAAGAAGAAATACACAAAATGAGTAGACATCCATAAAAAATAACAAGCAGTAAGAAGGCGAAGGAGACGAATGCTAAGTCACAGCATGATAACAATGAGAAGAATGTGAATACTTTTATGAAGATGCACAATGTAGACCCTTAATTGCTACTGTCTTCATTACTTGGTCTCGGCCATCGGGCTTTCCCACTGAAGGTGCACGACCAATGTTGCTTGTTGCTGTTTAACGACCCCATGTCATATCAAAGATGATAATGACAATTATGACACCCTTCTTTTTCTCCAGATTTGGGACTGGCACTTCCAAAGTGCGAACAGTGACCGAGTTTTGCACGACTTTTATAAACGGGGATTTTTATTCGCGATTTTACAGTTTTGGAATATAGACATAAAACATATGCTATCCTATCGTCCAGCACCCGATACTGTAACGCAACCGCGTGGGGCGCGGGGGTGTAGTGGGTATACGTTCGCTGCATTGCAGCCGAAGAGTTGCAGGCTCGAATTCACCTCAAGTCGCCGCGTAGGGACCTTGGGCAAGTCGTTCACTCGCAATTGCTCAGCACTTCGAAGGGAAATTCCGATGCAGTGTCCGCTCTGTAGTCGGGAGCGCCTCTGAGTAGTGAGCTTGAAGGGGCGCTATAACAAGTGCACATACAAACAAACAAGCAACCAATTTCAGACCAATGCAGTCTGGGCAAATTGATTTTGTTCGGTGAAGTTAGATAGCAGCAGCCTACAAGCCTGCTGCAAATTCTATTAAAAGCTATGCGCTGCGTTTAGCCTGTATTTATATATTCAAAAAATTTCAATTGAATATCGAAAAAATTAGAAGACGCACACACACACACACACATGGACGATATAGATTTTTCATCCGTCCATCCGTTCGTCCGTCCGTCCGTCCGTCCGTTAGTCCGTTCTTCCGTCCGTTCGTCCGTCCGCTTAGTCCAAGCGTTCAAAGAAGCGACATAAATTTGATGGAAGAGATGATATATTGAGCGGAGTCGCATCATGAAGCAATGCGATTGGTGCTACACCGACACCGACACACACACACACACACAGACAGACAGACAGACAGACAGAGACAGAGAGACAGAGAGACAGACAGAGACGATGGATCATCATGAGTCGTAAGAATCTCATAATGGACTCCATCCAATCTTCTGTGAAGTGGCGCTGTGCGATGACTCGAAAACGCGCCCGGCGCCACAGTGCTTCCTCTTTATCATCATTTCGTTTATGGAGTACATGGAATTACAACTATAGCCAACAAGACACAAGCCAACAAGTTGTGCAATGTGCATGCATGTAGTACTTATACACAGATGACCAAACTATAAAAAATAATTTAAAATGATGATGATAATCTATATAAATAAAAATGTTAGCGTTTGTAATCAAGGATCTCGGAAAGTTCTTGACCGATTGTTTTGAAAATTTTCGCAAAACGTTCCATTCGAACATGATCGGGTTTGTTTAATGCCTTCATGAGAAGAAGGAGGGGGATGTGGAGGGAGGTGGAGGGGAGAGGGAGTGAGAAGGGGAATGGAGGTAGGGAGGTACATAGGAACGTACGGCGGGAGGCAGGGAGGGAGGTAGGGAGGGAGGGTTGGACAGTCTTTTCAGCCACAGCATCGCGTGGCTGGGTACAGCTATTACTAATAATAAAGATAATTATAGTAGATTATAAGAATACATTTGGAGAGTCAATGTGTAAAATGATATAACATCTGCGTATAATAATTATAGTAGCTTAGGAGTAGGCCTATAATTATGTGAGGCGCCATAGAAATCGTCATTGTTATTATTATTATTATTATTATAATTATTATTATTATTATTATTATTATTATTATTATTATTATTATTATTATTATTATTATTATCATTAGTATTAGTATTATTATTATTATTATTATTATTTTTATTATTTTTATTATTATTATTATTATTATTATTATTATTATTATTATTATTATTATTATTATTATTGTTATCATATCATTATTATTTTAATGCCCCGAGTTATTTAGGATCCATCAGGAACTTTGAAACATCTCCTTGCTACCTATTGTTTAAAAAGCTATAGTCCGGAATTGTTTTCGATATGAATGAGAATAGTCTTTATCAATTGTGCATACTAACAGCGGTGTGTGTGTGTGTGTGTGTGTGTGTGTGTGTGTGTGTGCATTTGTGAGTGATGACAAACCATCCACGATCATTGGATGACTTGAAAAATATGATTTAAGCAGTGAACATTCAACACTGTGCATGCGAAATTTGTATAATTACGAATATGTAATCTGAAGCGGGTATACGAACGATAGTCTAGGTCATTGCCTGTCATTGGCTGCAGTCATGGCGACTGGTGTGTTTGAGTGAGTAATGTTCGAAGCGCATTGACGATCGGAGATGAGGGCTTTAGCTAACGACGCCAGTTCTATTATATATACGACTGCATATATTCGACCGACGACCGAAGACTGCAGCGTGCTTAAGAAAGACCCAAAGGTCCCCACTGATGCTTCAGCTGCTGCCGCTTTGCGTTTATGCGTCTTTCAGCCGATAGGTGGCCACGTCGTTGACGATATATATGGCCGCTGGCGCCGTGACCGGATTCGCGAAAAACTGGCAGACGACAGCATCTGGATCGCCTTACTTGTGGATATGTTCGGCGCGTGAAAACAGTTGACGCTTCCTTAATCATTTTCGAAGCCGTCATCGTTGCCCTCATCGCAGTCGTCTTTGTTATCGCTTTCCCCTCCGCGTTACTTTAAGACAAGAGTGAGTGACGCTAAGCGGACGTGAAAATGACGTGTGAGGATAAGATTGGCGTCATTCGTGACGTCAGAGTGAGGTCAAAGCCGATTAAATGCGATCGCTGTGATATCTGGCGTAGTGTAATCGTCATTGCTCTTATTAACACGTGTCTTCTGCAAGCGTCAGGTTAGTATGCTACCGTCTTATACTAGCAAGTATGTAGCTGTGAGAGGTGTTATTTAAATTGATAAATATGATGAAGTAACATCGTGAGAGACTCTATAATTTCCTCTACTGAACAATTCGGTTGACAGGCCTCAACCGGTTACAGTATACTGCAGTTATGCAAATGAAACAATTCACAAGAGCACAAATCGCAAATTTTAAATTTTAACTATTAACAGAACAGACGGCCTGCAATACACTACAATGGCACTAAGCCAAAATAGCACGTCTATCCATCTATCATACGGGTGCTTCGGGAATCGAATCCGCTTATCTCCACACCCCATCTAAAAAAGTGTTGCAAAAACCGTATACTGCCATTTAAAGAGAAATACTTACTTGCTTACTTATTTACTTACTTACTTATTTACTTACTTGCTTACTTATTTACTTACTTACTTATCGACAAATGGAGCTCTTGTACACAGTGATAAATGACGATGTGGGCTAGTCTGAAGTATAATAATTCAAACGCAAATATTATTCTCTGAAGTAACGTAGGCCCAACAGTTTGACAGTGATCGATGTCCTATAAGCTCATGTTATGAAGATGAGGGGTCAATTCCGCAGTAAAATCGGAAATAAGAAAGTCTTCTAAGACTAATGTTCAACTCTATCAAAAGAAGGAAACTTTCTTATGTGTCGAACGCCTGATGAGAGAAAAAGAGACCGCCTGGAAAAAAAGATTGTGCGTGGTACGGTACCAGGACCATGAACACATAGGAGACCAAGGATGGGATGGATCGCCAATATCGGAACCTGGATGGAAATGTAATTCGATAATTATGGTCCTGGCAGAGATAGCAAACAGGAAAACATGGAGAAAACTTGTCTATGAAGCAACAAACCTCGCACCGAGGAAGGTTGAAGAAAAGACAACGTTCCTAAGTTAGGCTAGTAAGCTTATTCCACAGGCCTCAAACTGATAAATTCCGATATAATAATTATTTTATTCAGTTCAATTTAAATTCACTTTATTTGTTGCCCATTCATAAATAGAATGGGGGTGTAATTACACACATACAATTATAACGTCAATTGACAGATCAATTCAGATCATTCAGTAGACCCAGAATAGGTCGTAGAAAGGGATAGACCTGTGTAGCAGTGTCAATATGGATGTCTGTGGGGAGGGGAAGTTCCCTCTAAATCGAGGAATGACATTTTCTCCCTGAAAAATTCAAGAGGAATTGTCTGCATGTACATACGTACCATTTCCCCCCAAAAAATTATACACGTAGCATCTCCCCCAACAAAACAATTCGAAAAGATCATAAGATTTTTTGGCCAAAGATCAACGAAATTTTATTTTTTCCCGACCCAAGTTAAAAAATTTGACACCCCCTTCGAAAATTTCTGTATCCGCCCCTGCGTGGATGCTATAGATATAACTGTGTCGAAAGAAATATATGCTGCAGGTAGTGGCCTACATTTAGGCCACGCGTCCATAATGGGTGTCAAATGAATGTTTTTAATACTGTAGGTATGAATGCAGACATGAATGTGCGTGCATTGAACGTGCGTTTCTTTTATATGCGTTTGCGTGTGTGAGTAAAGGTTATAATAATATCGAGGTGCAATATATAAATAGTCTCAGATGCCCGGATGCATACGTTTGATATTTCGGTACACATATAGATTCACGCGTCTATATAGATGAAGACAAATCCAAGAGGATCTTACATGCAACCGTACAAACACAGGGACGTAGAGACGTACTGACACACATACTCGGAGAGGGCGTGCTCCGAATACGAACCGACCAATTGCACGGACGAAGCAGGGCGGTCGCTTTCATTGAACGAACGCCATCTTTCACGGGGACTTAGGAACATTAGCTCTTATTGCATCCGGCTTACATATACATATATACATATATACATATATAGGCTACACACGTGTACATATATATATAGATGTATGCACTACGCACGTTGTATATAAATACCTGTATATATATAGGCCTATATGTATACAAGACTTCGTTTATATACATTATACATGTGTATTGTATTGTTTTGTATTATATCAAAACATTCATAAAGCGCCTCTACTATAGGGTGAACCGTTCAGAGGCGCTCCCAGTGTGTATAGGGCCACGAGAGAAGAATAGGTTTCGATAACGGAAATTGAGGAGGAGAGGTTACCAGCTAGAAGTTGAGATCGAGTTAATGGAGACATCATATTCCAAAGAGAGGTATCAATTGATGTAAAGGATTGTTATACAATAAATCGCATATGCATTATGCATATGCATGCATTGCTTGTATTATGAATGTATATATAGACCCTGTATGCAAATCCTTAATTTGTTTGTTGCCGTGCATCGAAACAAAGCCTATACATGTACATACCGTATCAGTTCCATTTTGTCCTGTCCTCACCTTAATATAATTGCGTGGTATTCTCTCTGTTCTGAGTATAAAATGCGAATTAAGAGTGCTTAGAAAACTGGCCGAAAACTGCATTCTCGCACTCACCCGCTTCGTATACGGTTATAACCTTCACTCAGGTGAGCTGATTAGAAAATACTCGTAATAGAAATACATGTATAAATACAGTTTCAAAGTGAATTTCTGTGACTACTATACAGTCTTGTCACGACGCTAAACTTGCAGGGAACAGTGTATAAGCTTACATAATATTATGTATACACTGTTACAATACAATATTATATTTATATTATAAGAAATGAAAATGACCAGAGTAAAAAAGATCGGGTAGGCCATGACAAAAGACAAGTTAAAAAATTCGGTCTATTAAAGTTTTCAGCACCAGAAAATATTTATGCACAGTTAGACAGAAATGCAACGGAACCATAAAACACCACAGACTAGCAATTAAAATTTATTAAAAAAATTCAAATTAATTTCCGTTCGAAAATTGATATTTGTTTTTTCCAAATCTTTTGTAGTTTGTTTGATTTTCCTTTTAGTCAAGTTTCAACGTTCTTGCAATAATTTTAGTAAACTTTACAATAATTATTTTAATTAGCGGATATCAAGATTCTCAGTTCCAATTTTAGTTAACGTTAAGGAAATTGTCTATGAATTTAAGTGCTACTGCTTGGCACAAACACTTTTGTTAGCTGTCTAAAAAGGAGCTACTTAAATGCGCAGACAACTTAAAAACATACAATCAGTAAACATACATGTATGCGCAGGATCCACTCAGTAAAACAGTCCGACATATAGACACTATTACTGAGACAATAAGACCGGCAAAAAGACAGCAGGGCAGACAGACAGCAAGACAGACGGCAAAACAGGCAATAAAGCAGACAGCAGGGCAGACAGAAAGAGAAACAGCAAAAAAGACAGTAAAACAGACAGCAAGACAGACAGCAAAACAGAGAGCAGAATTGACAGCAAGACAGACAGAAAAATAGACAGCAAGACAGACAGAGAAACAGACAGCAGGGCAGACAGCAGGACAGATAGAAAAATAGACAGGCACAGACAGCAAGACCGACAGCAAAACAGACAGTAGAATTGGCAGCAAGACAGACAGAAAAATAGACAGCAAGACAGACAGAGAAACAGACAGAGAAACAGACAGCAAGAGAGACAGAGAAGCAGGCAGCAGGACAGACAGAGACACAGAGAGATACCGATCCACTTTCCATACTGACGACAGTTGCCTTCTAACCGGTCCTTAGAAATACTCTTGAGGATGTCTATCTGTTGATTGTCTTCTTCCTTTGCATGTGTCTGCCTATGCATCTGTCTATCTGTGTATGTCTGTGTCAATTTGCCCGCCTCTGTCTGTGTATCTGTCCGTGTGTCTGTCTGTGTGTCTGTGTGTCGTGTCTGCATCTCCTGGGATCTCTCACGCAATTTCTTCTTTTGAAACGACATCAGGGTTGAGAAGTTCTTGCTGACCTCCACGCAAGCATGGCCACGTCGTAATGCATAAATCTCTGACTGATGATCTTGGAGGGACACTCGGTTTCTATGGAAACGCATCACTTAGCCCATATCAACATAGCTTTTAATAAGTTCCTATACTGATCTCGTATAGCAGAAGATCTATCAAATATGTCTTCAGGCGTTCAATTACAAACCGTGCATGTATCTGTCTATTAGATATGTGCTCATACTAAATGCACACACATACACATATACATGCACGTAATATCATATTATGCAATACCAATATCCGGTATTATGGACACGGATATTATATGCACGTTGTACAGTCGGCATGCATATAAGTGTCCATTATGCTATGGCATTATCTATATAAATAAAGAGAAGATTCTGTCTGTTTGACCGGGATGCATTTCCTCAGTTTTTGAGCTTTTTACTCCAAACCTTCACTACTGTGTAGGTCTCGGCATGGAACACCCGGTGGAGGGGTTGACGAATCTCTCCCACCGTGAGGGTCAGAGTGGGGGCGAAACTCCCAATTTTTCCCCCGTAAAACGCAGCTATTCAACTGAAACTTTGTGCCCAGATAGAGGGACATCAGAACCACTCGGTGGAGGGAATGGCCAATCTCTACCACCATGGAGGTCAGGGTGGGGGGGTGAAAATCCTAATTTTCGATATAAATTTTAATTCCGTTGCCATACTTTCACAGTTTTTCACCTGAAATTTTGGGTGGGGTGGGAGGGGTTGGGTCGAGTGGGGTGGGAGGGAGGAGGGGTGGGGTGGGGTGGGTGGAGTGGGTCGGGTGGGTGGGGTGGGTCAGGTGGGGTGGACCAGGACAAAATACTGACGTCAGGTGGGGTGGACCAGGACAAAATACTGACATTTACAATGCAATGTTATAGGATGATGCTACACTTGAATTGGTTAAATGAAGGTGACAAACTTGGAGGCACGAAAAAAAGGAAGACCAATGCAAGCAGTGATAAGACGAAAACTGAGTCTGTGTACTTGTGCGTGTATATTATATATATATATATATATATATATGCAGAATGGATAATAAAATAAGAATAAAAATAGCGATGCTGGAAACTATGGATGGGAATGGGAAGAGAGAAGGATGCAACAAAGATTAACGGATTGATGACTTCAGGGACTGGTGTAAACAGGAACTACAAAACTTAAGAATAGTGCTCAGCACAAGATTGGGGACTCTGTAAAAAAGTGATAATCAATGAAGTGGACACTTATGGGCCTTCGACCCGTGTATCCTGATGACGATATATACAAATATGTCCATGCTCTTAATCTCCTGCTTTATATTTTGCAACAATTTTAACGCTCTTCGGCTCTTGCTCAGAATTCAACTGTGACCATTATGTCTTGCCTCCTCCTGCAAAATATCTGTGGGCGTTCATGCTTGTATATGTATATACATGGTGCTCGGACAATTAGGAGCGGACAATTCGGAGGAGATCGACGAATTTTTTGCTTAAATAAAAATTGAATTGGTGAGAATTATTCTTGACCGCTCCGAATTGTCCGGCTCCGAATTGTCCGGCTCCGAATTGTCCGGCTCCGAATTGTCCGGCTCCGAATTGTCTGCTTCGAATTGCCTGAGAACCATGAAATAATACATATGCACACGCGGGCAATATATGTAAATACATAATATGCACTTATGCAGTGCACTTCTGTTTCAGCATCTATTCTATACCTGTGTATACCGCAGTTTATCTATCTGTCTGTCTTGTTGGACATTGGAGGAAGTAGGATGGATACTAGAGTGACACGGAGCCAGACACGTACAAGAAGGGACAATTAAAGAGAGGATCGAGATGGGGGTTCATTTAAGCACTGCAGAGAGAAACGGACTGAGAGGCAGACACAGACATAGAAAGGGTCGCGCATGGAGACAGATAGAAATGGCCCCTCAAGAGGACGGAAGCTTAACCGCAGCTGTTGACTCAGATTAGATGGTCCACTTCTAATCCGATAAGTGACGGTTGCTGTAAGTTTCTTGGCGCCAGAAGACCAATGCGAGCAGACGACATCGCCAAAGCCTCCGTGTATACACACATCCTGTCCGTCTGCGTGTCCTGCTGAGTGTCTTTGTATGTGCCTGTGTGTATGTCTGTTTGTTTGTGTCTGCTAGTCTGTTTGTTTGTGTCCGTGTGTTTGTGTGTCTGTCTGTCTGTCTGTTTGTGTCCGTGTGTCTGTCTTCTATAGATGGTTGCCTACCTGTCTGTGTGTGTCTATGTCTGTTTGCCTCCATATATTTGAATCTGTATGTGTGTGCTTGTGCGTTTGTGCACATGCATCTGCATAGCTGTTTGCCTGTCCGTCTGTCTGTCGACCTGTCTACTTGTCCGTGTGCCTATCTGTATGTCTGGCTGCCTGTCTCTCTGTATGTCTGTCTGTCCGCCATTTTTTTACCCGTGTCTCCGCTTCGTTGTCACTGTACTTGTTCTTCGGACTTAGTGAGTATTTTCTGTTTGCCAAGGTTTCGTCTTTGCTTCCGTTCAGTAATTGCCTCCAACTAATCGAGTGTAATCTTGGAACGAATAGTCAGTCGTTCGGTTACGACGGTGAATCGTCGTTTGAATCCGTTTTACTCGTCTGATTTACGATGAAACACCATTCGATCAGAGATCTATTTATAGAGAAGAAAAAGATGAATAAGAAAAGTCATCGAAATCATACGAGCCCCTCCCACTTAATGCATAATGCATGAGATCGCATTTATCCGAAGTCATCGCGGCTGCAGCAGTACCGACAGATTCTGTAAAGATCCTGTTTATATGAAATCCCATATAACAAGACCTTTAAACTTTTCATGCATACCTTAATACAAAACAGATTCATACATGAATGTGTGCATATACTTAAGAGCAATCGAGCATATACATTATTATATACAACATATTTAATATATTAGTCATATATATATATAATATATATGTATGTATGTATATATGCATTGGCCATTATGCATGCAGTCAGGCATAGCCTACATACAGAATACATGACCACGTGAAATATAATCAGTGATAACTGTGCATACAATCGCTTGCATTCATTCGTTGCAGATATTAATTTAAACACATACATATATACATGAGTACATACAATCATACATGAATGCATACATGCATACAATATACATACATACATACATACATACATACATACATACATACGTACGTACATACATACATACATACATACATACATACATACATACATACATACATACATACATGCATGCATTCATGCATACATACATACATACATACATACATACATACATACATACATACATACATACATACATACATACATACATACATACATACATGCATGCATGCAGTCATACATACATATTTCATACACTCATACATACATACACACACACATACATACATACATACATACATAGACAGATACATACATACGTACGTACATACATACATACGTACATACGTACATGTATACATCCAATTGCATAAACTGGACCAGACTTCGTAAATAGCTGACACAGCGATCAAAAATTCGGAATTAAGGTTTACCAATGAGAAAAAAATTAATTGCAGACCGTTTACATACATACGAATAGCTTTTGTCCTGAGGATGATTACCATGCGATAATGTCCATGGAATTATGTCCGTGGGATTATGTCCGTGGGATTATGTACGGAGATTTCGTCCAGGGTGAATTATGTCCTATACTCTTATCAGCACTCTACATACATACATACAAAGTCATGCATACTGTTTGCCTGTCTGGCAAAATCATAGAGTTTGATATCATTTGATTTTTAAGATCAAAAGATTCACACCAGACACAACGACTATAAATAACACAACATTTCTTCAGTTGTTGGCGTATTCAGTCGAAAGATGTCACTATGTCAGTATTAGCCCATAGATATCGAGTCTATTATAGACATAGAGTACAATGCACAGAGCAAAGAATGCCGTTAAAAATCGAATTTTATTAGTCGATATAAAATTTATGCAGTCCTTGAAATTGAATTAGGCTTGCCTGAATTGGTGCAATGAAATCAATAATTATCTTGAATTCTTTTCAAAGTCTTCAGTTTAAAAGAATATAGTGTAAAAAATAACAATTGCCTACTTTGCCTATTTTGCCTAAGACCGGCTTTGTCTATTCAAAACTCAATTCGCTCATGATCAGCACACCATCGTTGACAACCTGACAGCACGAGTCAATCATTCAGAACTTCTCTGTCCGCCTCTGTCAGTCTCTCTCTCTCTCTCTCTCTCTCTCTCTCTCTCTCTCTCTCTCTCTCTCTCTCTCTCTCTCTGTCTCTCTCTCTGTGTGTCTCTCTCCGTCTGTCTCTGTCTCCCTCTCTCCCATTTCTTCCTGTCTGTGTCTATCTCTTTCCGTCTGCAACTGCTATCTCTCATGCACTATATATATAGCGGCTGAGCAAGCATTTCCTTTTCATCGGATCCCAAGATTTCCTGTCTTCGATTCGTGAACATTGCATTCGTCGGAAAATTGGCAATGTCACGCTCCAACTCATCTCTCTATATGTACGCGCGTGTAAATGTATACTACAGGGTGGCTCAAAAAAAAACGTACCACCGGGGAAAATGCGATATCTTCGCAGCCGATTGGGGTTTTTCTGCGAAAATTTCACAATTTGAAGGGGAATGAATATACAACAATCCCTGAAAGTTTCATTTGAAACTTTTCATGTTTGCAAAAGTTACAGCTGTTCAAACTTAAAATTTCGTTTTTTCAATTATCCGGAGAATCATGCTCCAATACAAGTGATTTCATTAGGATGTTTGGCAAATTACAACACACACACATTGATGATGATGTCATACGACCTCACTATGAGCTGTAAAGAAGCTGTTTATGAAGCAATCTGCTGGTATTTGGTGATATTTTATAGATTAAGGTCTCAATTGGTGAACCCAAACAATGAACGTCATGGGCAAAGTTTCTGCAAAAGATAAAATGGGAACTCGGACTTTGCATGAACAGAGACTGAGACATCGCGTGATCATAGCAAAATACCCAGTGAAAAGTGGAGCCTGAGCACATTGAAGACTATCTGCAAACGGGTTTATGTAACGAAGATCAGATGTCGGAAGAGAGGCAGGAAGTGGTCGCTTGATCTGACGGAAAAAGCGCGATTTTCACGAAATTCGCTTGGTAATCGAAAGGTCAAGTTTGCAAAGCAAATCGTGGTTTCGGCATCAGATATGCCGGCGTGTGTTGCGGCTGCAAGAAAAGACTGCAATTAATCCCATTCAGTAGGTTAGATGTCAAACTCATCATTGAACTCGCTTACCCAGACTCATTGAAGACCAGGTATGCTCTAACATCTGGTTTTATTATGCAGCAGGACAGTGCGCCTGCTTGCTCGCACGGCAAGGTTGATTATGATGGCGCTACCTTATTGACATCAACTGAAGTAAATGCATTGGCAAAGATGATTTACAAACTCGCCAGACCTTAACCCTCTTGTTTATCACGTCTGGGGAGCTATGCTGGAACGCTGCAAGACATTTAATCCCAAGTTGGAGAACATTGGCCAGCTGAAGCAAGTCTTGCTGCTAATGTGGGGTCAGTTGCCGCAGGACCCGACCAACAAGGCCATACTGAGCTTCACAAAAAGAATTTGAGCTTGTGTTAAGGCAGGGAGTGGACACTCTCATTATACCTTACAATAAACTGCAAAACGGAATGCTGAGGTCGTAGTGAAAAGTGATATCATTTGACTTGGAAATCTACAAGTGACGTCAATTTTCCGCGGATAATTGAAAAAACGAAATTTTAAGTTTGAACAGCTGTAACTTTTGCAAACATGAAAAGTTTCAAATGAAACTTTCAGGTATTGTTGGAAATTCATTCCCCTACAAATTGGAAAATTTTCGCAGAAAAAGTTCGATCGGCTGCGAAGATATCGCATTTTCCCCGGTGGTACGTTTTTTTTTGAGCCACCCTGTATACTCATCGATGTATTATTACATAATATATAATCATGTATATATGATCTATATATACAGCACATTTTCCTTATAGATGTATATATGTATGTATGTATATATAATTATATATATATGTATATTATAAATGAGTGGAGGGACACGTGTATGATATATATATATACGTTTGAATGTAATTGCTCTCATATGCGTAATATATAATATATAATCGTATATTACAGAAAAGTATACATAAAAATTACATATGTATATAATATATGGCATGATATTGGTCTAGACGCTGCGGTGTAATACATGTATCGCATTTACGTCACAGCACACACATATTTATAGACACAGACGCAGGCTTCGCATGTTCACACGCACACACAAACGACACGCTCGTATCATTAGTTTTTTTTACGCGTGTCGTACTTCTCCAGCTATTTTTGTTCCTTAGCTTCTCTCTCACTTCCTTCCCCGTCATTCCCTCTCTTCCTGTATATATATATATATAATTTATATATATATATATATATATACGTGCATGTATATGTTTATTGATCGCTAAATGTTTCATGAACAAATTGGAGCCTACATCGTTAATACATGGACCATGGAGTATATTCTTCTTCTTCTTCTGCATGACCTCTGAACTGTATCTCGGTCTGCATTGTCGGTTTCGAAGCTTACGTCTGTCTGCTTATGTCTGTTTCCGTTTCTTGGAAGACAATCTTCGTTTCTAGATTTCTCTAGCTCTCTCCCGCCCTCTATATACCCCTCCCAATGTATTTGTGTTTCTGTCCGTCTGTCTGTCTGTCTGTCTGCCTGCCTGTCTGTCTGTCTCTCTTTCTTTCCCTATCTTTATCTTTCTATCTCTGTCTCTTTCTTTCTATCTGTCTGTATGTCTGCCTGTCTCTCTCTGTCTGTCTCTCTGTCTCTCTGCCTGTCTGTCTCTTTCTCCTTCTATGTCTGTCTATCTGTTTGTCTGTCTGTCTGTCTGTCTGTATGTCTGTCTGTCTTTTTGCCCCTCCATCTGACCGTCTATCTGTCCGTCTGTCTGTCAGTCTGTCTGTCAGTCTGTCTGCCTGTCTGTCAATCTGTCTGTCTGTCTGTCTCTGTCTGCTTGTCTGTCGTGTAAGCCTGTCTCTCCGTTCAACTTCCTGTTTGTTCTTTCGTTCACCTGTTTGACTCAGTTTGTACGACCATCCAATTTCTATCCTCCGCCGATCTGTCTCCATCTGACTGTCTGTCTGTACGTCTGATTATATCTCTGTGTGACACTCCATTCCTGTCTTTGTATATATGCACGTCGATGAAGATTGCGATGCGGCCTTTGCCTTCTTCAGCCACGGATCATAAAACGTAGACATCGTAAAGTCGCTGCCCGCAGCAACGCGCGGTTGAATGCCGGTCATTGGACCATCGGGACTGGCTTCCACGCGCAGCGAAACCTCTCCCTCGACGTCGTCCTCTCATTTAGCCACAGACAGCATTACGGGCGCATCTTGATGACTACATTCGCCGTTGTCTTATAGGACTACGGGGGTCAATGCCGTCGATAAAAATTAAAGGCGCCATGTAAATATCCAGGTACTTATCCTCCAAATAGGCAAACATATACATATTAACAGAAAGATAGACAGACAAACAGGCAGACAAACAGATTAAGAGTAACAGAGAGAGAGAGACAAATAGACAGATTAAGAGTAAAATGAGAGTGACATACATACAGACAGACAAGGAGTGGTAGAGAGAGAGAGAGAGAGACAGACAGACAGACAGATGAAGAGTAATGGAGAGACATACATACAGGCAGACAGACAGACAGACAGACAGACAGACAGACAAACAGATTAAGAGTAACAGAGAGAGAGAGAGAGAGAGAGAGAGAGAGAGAGAGAGAGAGAGAGTCAGACAGACAGATTGACAGACAGATGAAGAGTGACAGAGAGACAGACAAATAGACCGACAGACAGACGAAGAGCAAGATAGACAGACAGCCTGACAGAGACAAACAGAGAGACACACAGAGAGACAGAGACAGTGACAGAGAGACAGAGGGAGAGACAGAGGAAGAAAGGGAGCCAGAGAACAAGGGACGGTGTAAGGGAGTATAAGAGACAGCATGGAAGGTGGGAAGAGAGGAAGGTTTAAGGGAATAAGATGAAAGGGGGGTGGTGAGCGATGGAGGGACGAAATTACGGAGGGAAGAGGAAGATCTATAAAGTTGCTCATGGAGCCGATTGGGGGGCAGTGGGGAATAGATCTGACAATTTTGACAAATGATATTTCATTTGTGTTTAATACATAATATCATATTCCCGTGCAATAAATGCAAGCACTGGAAACAAGATCTGTTCTCCATTGCAACTTGCATCAGCGCCAAAATATCTGATTTATGTTCAGATATACATGTATGCGAGCACAAATCTCTATGGATATTATTGCAATCATGTCATGCTCATGCATTTGAGAACGGCTTGATTCTTCATTTGATTTATCAGATGTACATGTACATAGATATTACATATATATATATTTAGTCTATATACATGTAGGCTACAGTTGTACATGTATATATGGAAATGTTTCTCTCTCTGTTTCTCTGTCACTCTGTCTCTTCGTCTCTGTGTCTCTTTGTCTCTTTCTCTGTCTCTGTCTCTGTATCTCTTTTTTCTCTCCCACTCTGTCTCTCTCTCTCTCTCTCTCTCTCTCTCTCTCTCTCTCTCTCTCTCTCTCTCTCTCTCTCTCTCTCTCTCTCTCTCTCTCTCTGTATGTGTCTCTGTGTCTCCCTGCGTGTCTGTCTCTGTCTCTCTGTCTTTGTCGCTGTATGTTTGTCTCTCTCTCTCCCTATCTCTCTCTATCTCTGTCTATCCCCCTTCATTCGTCAATTTTAAAGTCTAATTCCGACAGGGAACCGAAAGTACAAGTTAGCATTCCGACTACAGTAATAAAAAAAACTTAGATCTAATTACTTTATCAAAGCAACTGCAATCAATTAATTTAACAAAGCTATCTAGGGTTCATTTTCCAATTACTATAGTCACTGTGAGTGAGTCCATTACTGCCGTTGCTTTAGAAAAGTATAGCTGTCCAAAAACTGGTCGCGAAGACTATACTGATGGATTCGAACAGCAGACGCTTATGTACGAGACAGACGCGTTAGCCACGTCTGTCTCCTTCCCAAAGGAACACAGGCGAGTCACAGATGTATGGAAGGCTGGCTGGTCATAAATCTCCGAGCGAATCTAAGCGGCCAAATACTTTATCCGCTGCAGCTGCAAATAAACAAACGCTTTCTCTAGCGCGTAATTTCGTCCCGGAATTGCGCTGCGACGCCCGGTGACAAAGAACGGCCTCAACTAATCGCTCTCAGCCAAGTGCTGTATGGTTTCGCTGGATAGGAAATCCTTCACTTAAACGCCCAAGCTTTATATACAATCCATTAAGAGCTGCGTCGCTGTTTTCGATTGCTCGCTCACGTGCAGCGCTTAGCAGATCGCTCCAGCGCTGCAGCTGCACGAAAGGCCGTCTCTAAGTGGACCGTAACGACTACTTTCGCTCGATGGGACTTCCGGTGAGCCCTCTAGGTAGGTAAGCAGCTCTGACAAAGTGAAGTATACGTTGGATGATACTGCAGATTGCAATTACGTCATGCTGATATATAAGCATTTCGATGCACTCTACAAATCGAGAGGCAATTGGGGTGGGGCGATATATCAAGTATCCAGACACAGGTTTAGGTCTATATAGGCATACCTACGGGAATACGCACATAAAAAACTACATAGATAGAACGAGAGAAATATACAGAGAATTTGTGACATTATTCGTGATATATATGTATCCGTATAATACATGTAATACATACGCACATAAATACCTACATACATACCTATATACATACATACATACATACATACATACATACATACATACATACATACATACATACATACATACATACATACATACATACATACATACATACATACATACATACATACATACATACATACATACACACACATACATACATACATACATACATACACACACATGCATACATACATACATACATACATACATACATACATACATACATACATACATACATACATTCATACATACATACATACATACATACATACATACATACATACATACATACATACATACATACATACATACATACATACATACATACATACATACATACATACACACACATACATACATACATACATACACACACATGCATACATACATACATACATACATACATACATACATACATACATACATACATATGCGATGACGTTATCGTGATAGTGACGACACCCTTTTGGTTTCAACGTGTCAGTGAAGAGACATTCAAAACAGTTCATGTCCTATCTTCTCTTTCAACGGAATTCTTGGCGAAAACATCACAAAATTGATTGCTTCTCATTGTCGGAGAAGCCCCCAGGGATAATCGTCTCAGCCATAGAACTCTCAGCGACGTTGACATTGATGAACGTCCAAGAAATATCGACTGCATTTAATACGTATTATACACGTGTACATCCGTGAATAGATGGCGCCATGTACTCGGCATGCGGAGGCGTCAGAGACGGATGAGAAATCTCTTGTGTGATAGAATCTCTCAAGATGGCTGTCAGTCAGATCAACAGAGTGAATAATTGAGAAGACGCCGCTTTATCGCTCAGAATCAGTCATATCTTCGGAAAAATGACAGATTTCTAAGAACTTTCAAAACTTTTCGACCATACAGGGTGGCTCAAAAAAAAATGTACCACCGGGGAAAATGCGATATCTTCGCAGCCGATTGAACCATTTCTGCGAAAATTTCACAATTTGCAGGGGAATGAATTTCCAACAATCCCTGAAAGTTTCATTTGAAAATTTTCATGTTTTCAAAAGTTACAGCTGTTTAAACTTTCAATTTCGTTTTTTCAATTATTCGGAGAATCATGCTCCAATACATGTGATTTCATTAAGATTTTTTACAAATTACAACACAGAAATTGATGATGATGTCATACGACCTCACTATGAGCTGTAAAGAAGCTGTTTATGAAGCAAACTGTTGATATTTGGTGATATTTTATAGATTAAGGTCTCAATTCGTGAATCCATCACAGAACGTCCCGGGCAAAGTTTTTGTGGAAGATAAAGTGGGAACTCGGACGTTGCGTGAACAGAGACTGGGACATCGCGTAATCATAGCACAATACCCTGTGAAAAGTGGAACCTGAGCACATTGAAGGCTATCTGTAAACGTCTTTATGTAACGAAGATCAGATGTCGGAAGAGATGCAGGAAGTGGTCGTTTGGTCTGACGGAAAAAACACGATTTTCACGAAATTCGCTTGGTAATCGAAAGGGTCAAGTGCAAAGCACATCATGGTTTCGACATCAGATATGCTGGCGTGTGCTATGGTTGCAAGAAAAGACTGCATTTAATCCCATTCAGTTGGTTAGATATCAAACTCATCGTTGAACTCTCTTACCCAGACTCATTGCAGACCAGATAGGCTATGCTGTAACATTTGTTTTTATTTTCCAGCATCCATATGCTAGCAGGACGGTGCGCCTGCTTGCTCGCACGGCAAGGTTGATTATTATCAACTGCGCTACCTTATTGCCATGAACTGCTCATGAAGTAAATGCATTGGCAAAGATGACTAACAAACTCGCCAGACCTTAGCCTTCTTGCTTATCACGTCTGGGGAGCTATGCTGGAACGCTGCAAGACATTTCATCCCAAGTTGGAGAACATTTGCTAGCTGAAGGTGGTCTTGCTGCCAATGGGGGATCAGTTGCTGCAGGACCCGATCAACAAGGCCATACTGAGCTTCACAAAAAGAATTCGAGCTCGTGTTAAGGCAGGGAGTGGACACTCTCATTATACCTTACAATAAACTGCAAAACGGAATTCTGAGATCGTACTGAAAAGTGATATCATTTGACATGGAAATCTACAAGTGATGTACATTTTCCGTGAAAAATTGAAAAAACGAATTTGAAAGTTTAAACCGCTGTAACTTTTGTAGGCATGAGAAGTTTCAAATGAAACTTTCAGGGATTGTTGGAAATTCATTCCCCTACAAATTGGGAAATTTTCGCAGAAAAAGTTCAATCGGCTGCGAAGATATCGCATTTTCCCCGGTGGTACATTTTTTTTGAGCCACCCTGTAGATCAGTTCTTGTTTATCTATCTGGTGTTTTATTTGGGACGTCAGCGCATTAAACGCGCTGAAAGGATAAGTTTTATACATTTCAACTGTCTGATGGACGATATTATTTTAGTTCTTTAAACCCAATGTATCTCTTGAAATGTGGGACGCGATAGTGCAGTGGTAAGTTCGTCGCCTGCGTTGCGACCGAAGGTGGCAGGTTCGAATCTACCTCAAGCCACTACATAACAACCTTGGACAAGTTGCTCACCCAGAATTATTGTCTGTGGGGAAAGCAACGGGAAACCACCTAATTCATCTCATCCCCAGAGGCGTGAAAGCCAATGAATCTGCCTTCGGGCAGAGAACTCATCATCATCATCATCATCATCATCTCTTGAAATATATTAAAAATAATGTTAGCGATATATTGAAACAGCAGATTTTATCCAGGACATTTTTAGTCATATTTCCTGACACAGTTTTGGCAATGTAGCCTTTAAGTGGACGCTATTGCGATTGCTGTTGTCATAATTATGCTCATAGCCTATAGGTTAGTATCACAATTAGCCTAGTGTATGCCTTTAACTTAGGCTATAAGGCCTATCATGAATTCTGTAGTCTTGTGTCTAAAGTAACATGATAATGTCCACAGTTGATCAAATGAGTAAATCTGTTTTACTATGAGACAGCATGGGTAATATCCTATACAAGCGAGGAAATGTCAAAGATAAATCAAGAAAGAGCAACCCTAAAAGAACTAGTCCCGCTGTTTAGGCTGCCGTAGGCTATAATTTATGTAATTCAGAAAGTTAATCACAATTTGTATAGCGTCTTAACTAATTGCAAATTTTTGACTGTATTGGTATAATTAAATTAGTAATGCTAATAAGTAACGAAGATAAAGATACATAGTTAATGAACAAAAGAATCATCAATTACAATTAAACATTTATGTTTATCAAATATAGTTTCTAAGCACTTTGAAAGTGTACTGGTCGAAAATGTAGGGGTAATTTGAATAGTTCAATTATTGGCAAGGCATTCCATACCGCTGACGCATTGCGTACCGTATACTATTGATCATACTAGGAGTGACTTCTGAAATGCAGCAATGTCGGTGACTCGGTGTGATTGTAGGTCTATGCCATGGGAACTATAAATCATGGTTGAGCGGTAATTGAAAAGAATTCCCACGTATACGCACTCGTATATTATTTCTTTCTTCAATATTTCTGCACAAATTTTACCCTGATGTCTCTCCAATATAGGTCTTATACCAAGACCAAAAACCACTGTTATTATAGTTTAGCGGTGCAACACGCCTTCGTTGACCCTAATAAAACATACAAATCTTTTACTTGTTCTTCTCTTCTACTTCCCCATATTTCTAACCACGGGTGACTATTCCCTTGAACGCCTTTGGAATTTCACAGCGTTATTTTATGGCACGCGACGTATTAATATATACATATATGATATAATATATATATTTATTATATTTTATATATATATATTCAGGAATTGTAATGTATGGATATACGTTTATCTGCAGAGATCAGCCCATAAAACCTTTAGAAACGCTGATGGACGAAGGATTTGTGCGTGGTGGTACCCGTCTGACCTTTTCCCCAGAGTCCTGTGATTCATATTTTCTCTGACCGGCGGCCATGTTGATCTGTAGTCGACGGTTCATTTTCTCACAGTCTCCAGTGCAATAAACGTTGAGAATGCCGTTGAAGCATAGACGCTGTGCAGGACCCGAGGTCTCGCCAACTTCAACTTCACCCTTTTCGAGAGCGTTGACGCCACCGCCTCGTGCTATAGCTGTCGCTCTTGACGTCCCATGGATGGATGCAGCGTCTAAATGCTGATTGCTTTGGTGATTAAGTTCATGATGTTGAAATAATAATAATGATGCGGATGCCGGTAATGATAAATCGGACGATCTTAATGGCGGTACGATGGTACTGCTGCTGATTGCGATGCTGTTCCTTCGAACAAAAAATACGTTTGGTTTCGTTGTTTTCACTGCACTGAATTGACTCCACTATATGTCACAGTCTGTCCACGTAGCCTACATGTAGCCTGATGGGTCATCTGCTCCGACTGCTCGATAGCTCGGTAAACTTTACCTCTTCTATGGAAGACATACTTATTGTAGGCTATATATATTCAAAGCAGTGGCCTATAGGCACAGTGACGTAGCCAGGAATTTATGATGGCCGGGGAGGGTTATGGCCTGGCCGGATGACCTTCCTGACGCCACCAACCCAACAGTATTACAGTAACCTGAAGAAAAAGTGGATAAAGTAACAAAGGGAATAAAGTAAGAAAACCCATTGTTACTATGAATAATTGTTTTGGTTTTTCTTATTTAAGTGGATAAATAACCTTTTCAAAAACTTTTTCCTAAGCCAATGGTGTTTTTTAACCCCATAAACCCTCATTGTCTACGCCACTGTATATATATATATATATATATATATATATATATATAAGAGCTGCCTATATATATATATATATAGGCAAATGTACTTTTGTTACGGTCGAATCTCAAGTCTGCCGGTTCTAGTCGGATGTATACACTACATCGAACAGCCACAAGTCGATTGATTGCTGCATATCCGTGCATGGAACTTCCAACGTCGCACCTTTTTCAATACAATACAATGCAATACAATACTATACATCTGCATTTTTTACGACCCCCTCTTCCAAAGTTCAGAAGTGCACATATGCACAACCATACGACGACAGAACATCTATGTTGGTGCTGAGCAATACTATGGTGCGTGAGGATTGAAGGACTTGCACGACGTTTCTATACAGTAGGCCTATATATATCCGTGTTCCCATGCATGGTGCATCGTCTATATATTTATATGCTAAAGGCTATACAGCAATTGATGGGTAACGTTCTCGTATATATATATATATATATATATATATATATATATATATATATATATATATATATATAGTCGGGGACTGCAAAATAAGGACAATGACCGGAAGTTATTGTCTTTAATTCCCTGTGCGTCAGCTGTTCTCATCCTTCACTGTTATAGGTTTCTCGTCGGAAGCTACAGGCCTGGTTGGCCTTCTTTCTGTGGACCCTCTTTGACTTGAAATGCAGATCGGATAAATTATTTAGAGTATGTATGTGTGTATGCATAGGGACATGTGTATAACCCCTTACAAGAACCTGTAGATATATACGTTAATTGGTGACAGGACAATTACCCCTGGACAATTACCCCCCGGACAATTACCCCCGACAATTACCCCCTGGACAATTACCCCCCAGGACAATTACCTTCCGGACAATTACCCCCCCGTACCAATTACCCCCCGGACAACTACCCCCTGTGGCACAGTGTGAGCTTGTTTTCTCACGCGTATACGAAGATACGCGTGAGGGAACGAACATTCTCATGGTCATGGCCATCGTAATTGTCAGACCGTCAGCGCTGCCTAAACCTATCACCCACCACAACCTACAAGGAAGAAATATGCGAACACAAACGCAAGGATTCTGGCAATCGTTCGCAAATACGACGCACCCAAAGCCATTTACAATTTTTGTGGAGTTGCTCATAACCTTGCTTTTTAAACTAACTGAATCCAGACCTCTAGCCTATCGATAACATTTAGATATGTTTATTAGGCAGGCGTTACAACTAGCTTAGAATCGCTGTTAGATTGGATTTTATTTAATATTTTTCATGAACGTTTAACACTAACTTGCGTTTAACACGACATAGACTTCTTTATTGGCACGGGGGGTGGGTAATTGTCCGGGGGGTAATTGGTACAGGGGGTAATTGTCCGGGGGGTAATTGGCACGGGGGGTAGTTGTCCGGGGGTAATTATCCTGGGGGTAATTGTCCAGGGGGTAATTGTCGGGGGTAATTGTCCGGGGGGTAGTTGTCCAGGGGGTAATTGCCCAAGAACCACGTTAATTGGCTCCAGTTACTCTGAAATCATCAAGAGTTTCTATAAATATATAGAGCAATGCGTACTGCATGCATATGACATTTGTATAGGCCTACCAGCAAAATGTTCGCTTCTGCATCCCATGCACTGTCTCTTGAATAACTGCTCAGGATTATGTTTAGTCAAAAGAGATTTGTATAATTATATTATGTAGAACCTTTTGAAAGCCTCAACCTTCTGCTTAGTGATTTAGCCATAACCGATCTGTAAAGCAGCGACTTATAAATGACAAGATCTGTCTCTTGAACTGCAGCCCGTGACTGGAACGGCTAATGTTTTAGAGGCAGGTTGATCCGCCCCGACATCTCGTCATACACTGAGACAGAACAGACAGTTTAAAAGAGACATGTAGGCAAGCACACATAGATTCCAAACAGAGACAGACAGACAGAGAAGGATAAACGGGAGTTCATATTAGTCAGGGATGTTTGCTGATGCTGAAGCAGAATTGGAAGTTATTATCCGCTGGCCGTAATGCGCGGATCATTTGCGATGGCATCTCTGACCCTCTGAAGCAGAAGAACTGAAGCGCATTAGCCTCTGCGGATCGGACCCGTTCTTTGAAACAATGATTGGCAGTGAAATCTATACAACAATCATCTCAATTGTTGTCTCAGTGGTCGCTGTCGTCTCAAGTCAAAGAATGGAATAATAAGAACAGTTCTTATCGATGCTATCATGGGTTTGCAGTGATATCGACATCATCTTCTTAACCTCGGCTTATGTGGGCGAGTCATAAACTGATTCCTCTCGTCTTATTCAGTGTAGGCCTGCTCATCATGGCTGAGTCGACTAAGGGGACTGAGGGGAGTGAGGGAGCACGTGGTGCAGAAATTTCGAAAGAAATCGTTGGCCTGCATAATAAGTAAGTAAGTAGGTAGGTAAGTAACCTTTATTTGCATCTGACAAGCGACATGCAATACATTGTATAAAACGTACATATACATTAAAAAATTATGATAGATGACCGCAGATTTTAAAGTATTCATGGATGCTCACGCCTCAAGTCTAAAACATGCAGTTGCTAGGCTGTAATAATATTTTATGCTTAAGCGTTGAAATTTACTTAAGTTGACTTAAATAGACTTTTGAGTCAAGTCACCACAATTTAAGACATCAACTAACTGCAAACGACGTTATTCAGTTGACACCTTTTGCTTATTGTTTAATTCCGATCCCGCGTTCCAACCTGATGAAGACGCTTATTATCGCTCATCGGATTTCATCATCAACGCAAAAGCAGCATTCGCTTATTGCATATATATATATATATATATATATATATATATATATATATATATATATATAGTCACGATGCAACAGACGAGAAGCAGTGTTCGCCTTTTTATAACCAGTGCATATAGCAACAATACAAGTAACCAGTGTAAAAGCAATCTTTGTCTCAACAAATTCCCGACCGTACAAAAAAATTCTGGCAGAGCAACGACCGTGACAAAGGCTGTTTATACCAGGACATTCACCCGGGCATACCATGCTGTAGCGCCACCACTGCAACTGACAACTTAATCGTGGTGGATTAATAATTCATCCATCAGAATTATGCGTTCGCCTTGTAGCAACCAGCACCAATTGACAGCAGTTCTTCTTATTAGACACTCAGCTAAACTGAGACTGGTCTGTAATAACAATCAGACCTTCTGTTAGTTTCAACTTTTCATAGTTATGCGCACTGAATGCACTGAATGGAGTGAATGGAGTGAATGCACTGAGTGGAGTGAACGTATGTCAAACTACTCAAATGCAGCTGTTGATTAGCCTACTAACTGGATTATTTTGTAGCTGAAATTTTTAAAGACGCGGAATGAAAAATTCCCTTTTTAATACACAGGGTTATATAATTTTAGCTTTATATAGTGCTTTTTGTGATATTCACTCTAATCGCAAGATTGCTACTAAACTGAGCGACCATCGATCTCCATCTGCATGTAAGTTTAAAAAATTCTGCGAGTGCATTACCTATATACGGTTGCTGATGATCATGATGATGATTACCTATATGAAATTCACTTCAAAGACATTCTCCCGACATTCAAAGGGTTACATCTACTTTCTGTTATTTTAGGCATGAATGCTTTAATTATAACACATAACCCAAGGTGACCACGCATATTTGCTTTGATGGCATACACGCGTATCACATTCAAACATTCATAATTTATCATAAATACGTGCATAGATATATAGCTAATTATACATTATACATATCCACATACATACATACATACATACATACATAAATAAATACATACATACATACATACATACATACATACATACATACATACATACATTCATACATACATACATACATACATACATACATACATACATACATACATACATACATACATACATACATACATACATACATACATACATACATACATACATACATACATACATACATACATACATACATACATACATACATACATACATACATACATACATACATACATACATACATACATACATACATACATACATACATACATACATACATACATATATATATACATTCATACATACATACATACATACATACATACATACATAAATACATACATACATACATTCATACATACATACATAGTTTTTACATACATACATACATACATACATACATACATACATACATACATACATACATACATACATACATACATACATACATACATACATACATACATACATACATACATACATACATACATACATACATACATACATTAGGGTGACACTTAAAATAAAAAAAATTGAAATTCACAAGTCTCACCCTCTTAAATGGTTATGTACCATATAATATCTATGCATGATTTTTAAAAAAATTAATTCATTAATGTTTAGAGGTGGTCCAAGGCATCATAAGTTTGACTTGATGGTCATTTTGAAACGCAATGCAAATACACATCTCTTCGTATTTGATTCAAGTACTGTTTATCAAGTCCATTTATGGCTGTTTGCTTTTTGAGTCTGGCTATTCCTTCCTGTATTTCATAACTACCTGCACTATAGGTATTGATTGGTTCTTCTTGGTTTATAAGTGTCATGGAATGAATGGATCAGTGCGACACCACGTTCAGCTGCATCATTTAAGAATTATGACCTTCAGGCTGAGATCAGCTCACAGCTCGGCGACGAGCGAAGAGAATGCTGTCGTCTGTCTCTCTATGTGCTTGTATGTAGGCCTAGTTGTAGGAAGTTTACAAAAATATCTAGTGCAGACTAGTGCAGTGAAGAGGTTTTTTTAGTGTTTAACTGTTTATGGCTACAAAAATCAGCTCTTGTAGTGGTACTTGCTGCACATAAACTTTGAAATGTCGAAGAAGTTCATCGTATCCCGGACGTTCGACCATTGCAATCGCCCTGTCATTGGAAACAGCCGAATAAAACAACAGCAGACCAACCAACATTTCACTCATGTAAGCTTACCTCAAATTGTTTGAAAGCTGTGCGTTTCTTCTGTAGCGACGGTCTGACTTACTGTCTTGTAAGCAATGAGCGGCGAGCCGCCTCAACAGTTGCAAGTCATTCCAGAGAATTGACGTTGGACATTGGCATGCGTAAAAATGCCTTGAGATCCAACTGAAGAACAAATACATCGTGCTCAACTGCTCATAGAGGCTGCAGCTCAAATACAGTCAGATGAAAGAGAGATGGAAGAGGTAGATTGCAATGTATCAACTTCCCTATCCAAGTCTCTCAAACCGTGTTTTCGTAGGTCTGCGAGAGTTTGCATCAGAGTATCGAATAGGCCTACTATCCCCAACTATCACCAAGCTGAGGAGATCTACCGTATCTGAGGCTTGTGTTCCAGCAGAACACAAGCTCTTGATTGAACACCGCATTGCTGTAGAGGACAGAAGTTGTGTTAAAAGACATAGATCGTATGCGGCCAGCTATATTCCACTCTTCATTGTCTTCAAGCAAGTTAAAACGGCTGAAACTTGTGCTTCACTCGTTCCATTAGGCAGTAAAGGAACCCCTAAGATTTTCATTGTTCCTTTGTCTGGTGCCAGCACAGCAGGGCAACATTCCTTTGATGTAAAAGTCTTCAACAACCTGTCATCCCAATGAACTTTACATGGAACTTCAAAACCTAATGATGCATGGATTTCTTTGACAATAGTCCTATGATGATGGAGCCGAGAATGTCTAATGGAATTCTGATTGATAAAAATTTCAGCAGGATCACAGCCTATTGATTGACCTTTGGCTGTTATGATGTTTGCCGCATGTATGTTACTAATTTTAGTCCTGTCAAATGCTGCAGTGAAACATGCATTCAAAATGACATTGGATCTTCTTAACTTCTTTTCGACAGGCGCAGTCGATTTAACACGACTAACAGACCGCGACTTTCTTGTTTAATTTTCAATTGGTTTTTAATTAAATGATAACTGTACCGTATGCATGTCATGAGTGATAACAGAGGACATTGAAAAAAGCACTAGAAATTAATTGGTAGAGAATAAAAATATTTAGCACATTTCATATTCAGCGTTGTTTGTAGGCCTATCTACTGAAAGTTCAAGATCCTTGGACCACCTCTAAACGTTTTCAAATTTCCATAAAAATTTTCACCAGTAATACTGATGTTATAGAGAACACTTTTGAGGGGTGAGACTTTAAAAATTTGAAATTTTTTTTGTGTGGTTGGCATTGTCACCCTAACATACATACATACATACATACATACATACATACATACATACATACATACATACACACATTCTGATGTGCATGTAAGTCTCTCGATGCCTCCTATATCGATGTGCCATTGTGTGTGTGTGTGCGTGAGTGCGTGCGTGAGTGCGTGTGTGCGTGTGTATGTATGTGTTATTGTGTGTGTGTGGTGTGTGTGTGTGCAGTAGACTAACGTTTTGATATAGACATTTGGACGAGCTATTCTAGTGTTTGTGCGGCTGTGTGTAACGGAGGGCGTCGTCTTAGGGTCGCCATAAAATAATCGGTCATGCGTGCACGCATCGCTGCAGCCGTGAAATGGATCTCCCGTGCGGCAGAGGGCGCGATGCCATGGAAACGATATATTTATAGTACTGTATATATTTATATATATGTATTATAGGCCTATATAGGCTATGTGTAGCGGTAGCCTATGCTTAACATTGTATGAGTATTTGAGATAAAGACGAATTTCTTCAACGTTCGGTGTTGTAGTACATATTTATAGATCTTGCATGGATGATGCGGAATTGTGGATATATTATTTTAATAATAATAATACCAGAAGAATAATATTTATTTATTTATTTCAGAAATTTATATAGCGCCTCTTCAAGGTAGGCTACTCAGAAGCGCTCCCGGCCCAGCCACGGCTAAATAAAACAGTTTTTAGGTTCTTAAGGAACAGAGCGGAGTGACCCCTGGGAATTAAGCGCAGTGTAACAGGGAGACCATTCCAAGCTGTAGGACCTGCAACAGAGAATGAACAACGCTGTCGGATAGCAGTCCGTGAGCGGGGAACCAGAAGCTCAGCGTGAAGCTCAATATTGTCACTTATACACTTATAAAACAATGTGATGCTTTCTAATTTTCGCAGATCAGAGCAAATTTCAACGCGTAAGCTTAAGCATAAAATATTATAAGGTCAGAGCAAAAGAGGAACAGCGCCGTTATTTGTCATTTACCTATTTTTATTTATCATTTACTTACTTGTATTTATCATTTACTTATTTTTATTTATCATTTACTTACTTGTATTTATCATTTACTTATTTTTATTTATCATTTACTTATTTTTATTTATCATTTACTTATTCCATTTGGTGCTTTTTGGAATTTATTTCGATGATACTCGACCATTTTGCATATAACATATTGTTTCTCTTCCGATTTCTGACCAGGGCTCAGTGCACAAATCAAACACGCGAGGTAAAAAAGGTTTTTGACCTTAGTCAAAAACGACGTCTGTTGTACAGGATTGAGGTTTGGGGATGGGCAATTCCTTGTACCCAAAGCCGTCATTAGAAGGTCAACGGCACAGTCTCTACCTGTATCTGTATCATCTGCAGCATGATCTTGTCATCACAGTCAACAGTATGAAGTAGACACAGCCTCGGATCTAGAGATTCCCGAATATCTGCTGCTAGGGCTGCATGGGCGTCTTTGCTGATCGATGTCATGCTATGTTATGCTGTATTATTTTAATTTTTTAAGACATGTATTTATTATTATTATCATTGTTATTTGTTATTATTATTATTTTATTATTATTATTTCATTAATATTATTTACCCGAGGTACCTAGGATCAATCGGGATTTAAAAAAATTATTATTATTATTATTATTATTATTTTCATTATTATTATTATTATTATTATTATTATTAT
>OX457043.1:42328586-42343586 GCA_949752735.1 Lumbricus terrestris
GCGCTGCAGTCGGGAGAGCTTGAAGGGGCGCTAGAGCAAGTGCTATAAATAAATAAATAAATAAATAAGCATTTTGCACTCGATATCACACGCTCGCGTTCCTTAGTAGTTACCTAAAAGGGTGCTATAGAAATTTCATCAAAGGATGAATCAATTGTTACCCTACGCAGACTAGGCTGTAGGCATAAACAGCCTATATGCAGTGAATTTATTGCATAACGTATACATGTATATAAACAACTTGAAAGCATTCTACTTTCCATTGTATTAGACCTCATTGCACTCAATATTTTATACCTGCATCAGACTGTACCACATCACATCATCGACAATTTCAAGGTCCATACGCTGGACCCCCGGAGTCTTACCTGGCACCGAGAGTGATCAAACAAAGTTCCATTGGAGATTTTATTTGATGTAGGGACTATAGTGCCGGGCGACGTAGCCTATTATAAGCTGTTCTCCACAACGCAGCTGTTACATGTGGCGGTGAGATGAGATATTCCAGCGATATACATGCACTTGGTAATCCGACAGAATAGGCCTGGTATAGAAGAAGGATATTAATATTGTTCCTCGCGGATTTTTCAATTATTGTTAGGCAATTTCAAGAATAAAAATCAGACTTCAGTCAGTCAAAATAAAGCATCAACCTTGTTTTCAACAAAGAATGACCACGATTTTTCGCATCTTAATTTTTTTTAAATCTAAACCATTCCCCAGGATGGTCTAAACTAAAAACTAAAAATATGTAAAATCACTAAATATTTTAGCACTGCTGTTTTTTAAATAGACGGTCAGACACATGTAGGCCTATAAGCTTAGTTTAAAACGGGATCCCATAGCGTTAGGCACACAACGTAAGCCTACGGGCCTCAAATCACATCATATTATGCTTCCAAAAGCGCTGCCGACTTTTGGTTTCCCCCCGCCGGGCCCATCGCGTAACAGCGCCGAGTGCGAAACGATCGACTGCCTGCGGTACCTCGTTAGCCCCCATGCAAACAGCCGCTCAAATCAAACGGGGGACAGAAGGGACTTCCCCAGAGTTTTGACTGAGCTCGTCTTTCCCCAGTATGCACAAATCTACCGCAAGAAGAAAATCTGCAGTCTCCAAAAGATAATATGCACAGATTATCGCCTCTGCGCTACAGAATTTAAAAATTTGCTCCCCATACGAAATTAGACGCTGATGCAAGGCGCACTGCTTGAAGGAGAGTGCTCTCAGTACCATTTTGCTCGTAGGCCTATCTCCAACATGGAAAGCCGTGTTTTTTTGTGGTTGTCCCGGCGGTATGGAATGGCCTTCCTCTTGAGCTGCGCCTGTTCTTATCACTCTCTGACACATGCTATAAGCACTGGAATTTTTTACTTTTTTGCCATGCTGGAGTCGGGTGCATCTCTGAGTTGTATCCTTGACGAGGTGCAATACAAGTACTTCTATGAATGAATGAATGAATGAATGAATGAATGAATGAATGAATGAATGAACGAATGGATGATTGAATGAATGAATGAATGAATGAATGAATGAACGAATGAATGAATGCATGAACGAACGAACGAATGAATGAATGAATGAATGAATGAATGAATGAATGAATGAATGAATGAACGAATGAATGAATGAATGAATGAATGAATGAATGAATGAATGCATGAATGAATGAATGAATGAATGAATGAATGAATGAATGAATGAATGAATGAATGAATGAATGAACGAATGAATGAATGCATGAACGAACGAATGAATGAATGAATGATGCTGCATTGATAATTCGTTTAATTAAACTCTTATTCTATAATTAAGATGCTTTTTCTCGTTGGATGTTACAGAGGTGAAGCTGTTCGATTACGATTATCAAGAGACGACGGATGGCCGATACGACAAACGTCCCTACGGAAAATACGTTCCTACAAAACGATTCGCATTTGGACGGTCGACGTCACTCTTACGTCATCCTGCGATGGCTCTTCTATTAGCCTCCCCGGTGCTCTTCTCTTTTCACTGAGTGAAATAACAAAGACTACTATAATAGATTACCAAAATAGGTCTACACAGAACGCCAATTCAGCCTCGATGTAGACCTATAAAGGTCTGAATCGCGATAAGGACAGCTTCCTCGAGCTGTTGTCCAATGTCGCAGAGCCCTTCGCTCTGCCTCTAGCAAGGAGTTGTTGGCAGTGGCGGCGCCAGGATTTCAGTTTTTTGGGGGGTGGGGGTGAATCCTCGAGGAGGAAATTGTCCATTTTCATTCGCCAAAATTTCTGACCTTTTTAGTCATTTTGGTCGAAACTTTTAGGAGGGGCTGATCATGAGTTACATTCAAAAAGCCGGATGGTCTTTTTTAGGGGGCTTAGCCCCAATAGCCCCCCCTGGTGCCGCTGCTGGTTGTTGGTCCCTCGTATTGGAGCCTCAGCCTGTCAGCGTCGTGCTTTCTCAGTTGTAGGCCTACATTCATCTAGTTGGAGATGCTTTGTATCACCGTGGTTGTAATGGGAGCGCCTCTGAGTGAACTTCTTAAGGGGCGCTATATAAATTCTTGAAATGAATAAATTGAATATGATTGTGACCGTTAGAGTAGGCCTACGTGTATAGTCTAACGAAAGCATGTTTAGTCACTCTATAGTGCAGTGCTGTCCAACGTGCGGCCCGCGGGCCGCATGCGGCCCGCGAGGTGATTTCATGTGGCCCGCAGGGGCTCACTAAATTCTTGCACTTTGTGTAAAATGAATTAAAGGATAAAGTCACTGGTCGACTTGAGCGTTTATTTCTTTTATTCATATTGTGACAGTTTCAATGTTATCAGAAAGGCCAATCCGAAAACTAAATATCTTCTTTCTTTTCCTGGGGTTAGGTTCCCGTAGTCTGTGTATATATATGGAGATTGACACACGACTTCTGGTTTTGACAACACTTATTACTCTAAGGTGTGGAAGATAATTATGTGGCGACCTGGGTCCGACGTCTACAAGCTCACGACCTGGAAACGGACCTCGCAAACTCTCACAAACCGTTCACTTCTAGTCAGTCCCTGGGATATGTCGACTGTATACAGAGTCGCAGCACGTCTGCAAATGACTGCGACCGTTCTTTCGAGATAGTCGAGTTATAGTTCAAAGGATTAGAAAGAAACAATCGAATAGATCTCGAGACACAAGGGTCGACCGAATGGCGATGTCTTTGCCCTTTCTGGTCCGACTATGACTGCTAGCTCTTTAGACGGAGATTCTGGCTTTGACGAATTTGTATGAAAAATATAGGGCCGGAGAAATTCGCCCCAGTCATAAAGTGGATCTTAGTCTAAAAATTGAGTGCTCGACGTCATGAAGAGCTGAGCTGGCAAACTTTATGGACGACGAAACCGAGCATACAAGGCAGGGGTAAACGCCACCTTGCACATTTTGGTGCTCAACTATTGTGAAGCATGACAATCGTGGTTTGTGTAGTCCACATGCTATTATTCATTACTATTATTCCTGTGGGACTTATCCAACTATTCCATAAACTGCTAAAGACATTTCTCTTTGGCGTATCTTGAACCGGTGGTAAATAAATTATAATAATTCCATATTAAATTTCAATAGTCGTTTCAATGTTAATTTTATATATTATCAATAAATTTCAGCCACTGCTTTTGAGTTTTCTGTTGCGGCCCTCGGCTTCAAGAATCTTGCTTTTGCGGCCCGCGGTACCAAAAAGGTTGGACAGCACTGCTCTAGTGAATTGTGATGTATAATATCATTGATTCATTGTAAACCCAATTACGAAATCTCCCGGGGATTCGCCTATGTATGCTCAAAACTTTATAATTCTGATTATTTAATTAGTTAATGTTATATATTTATCAAGCGCATCCGCATCTGGTTAGGCTCGATTTCACGAAGTATATATATATAGCCTACGCCAATAGCACGTTTTCGAGAACTGAAGAAATGTTGCGCTTACCAGTAAGTATCCTTTGTATCGTATTGTGTATACGCTCCAAATTTTCAAAGCGCAGGGCACCAACTTATTCCAGAGCGCTGTTCGTGTGCATGTGAAAAGGCGAGGCCATGGAAATGATGGAAGACTGTGTACAGGAGAACTAATTACGACCTGCTCGGCCAAGCCTCTTCTAAGCGCAGTAGTGAGAGGCAGGGGCGGATCCAGGAGGGTGGCAATCCGGCCATGGCCCCCATTTAGAAAGTTCTTTCTCTCTCACCAGCCATTTTGGCGTGGAAAGTGGACGTGCCCCCCCGCCCCCCATCAGTTCGGCAGACCTTTACAAAAGTAGTCTATGATGAGTAAAAAAGTGATCAACTTTTTGGATGGGGAAAATGGTATGGTTTCTCTGTAAAATGGGTTCTTTTTTGCCCGAAATTTTTCCGAATGACCAATAAAAAAGGTCATCAACTTTTTGGATGGCGAAAATGGTATGGTTTCTCTGGGAAATGGACTCTTTTTGCCCGAAATTTTTCCGAGTGACCAATAAAAAAGGTCATCTACTTTTTGATTTGGGAAAATGGTATGGTTTCTCTGGGAAATGGACTTTTTTGGCCGAAAATTTTTCCGAATGACCAATAAAAGGGTCGTCAACTTTTTGGGCGGATAAAATGGTATTGGCCTAGTTTCCGTGAGAAACGGACAAACGACTAAAAAAGGTCATCAGATTTTCCGGCGACTAAAGATGAAATTTATCCTTGCCAACACCGAAAATTTTGACCCCCCCTTTCGAAACGTTCTGGATCCGCCACTGGTGAGAGAGTGCATATGCTAGGCAAGTGTAAGAGACCATAATAAATAACGTATACTGACTATAGACTACGAGGCGCTGCAGCCTCGCAGGTTTGTTCTGGAATCATCCGATCTCGCAGCTTATAGAACAGTTGTCGGGTATCCAGATTTCAGCGCACTTGAGAGTCTTTTAAAAAGGTAATTTTTTCTGTATAATAATCACCAGACCCACAACTATATAGGCATAAATAGAAAGAGCCGAGTACGAGCAGTTCGACTGATCATGTCTGGAGGCAGTGCCAGCAGCTATTGCTATCTTCAAACTCAGCATTTGAAAGATGTCAGTTTATGTTGTACGCTCGACCTCATAGGCTTCAAGACTTGAATAGACCTATAGGTCTATCGATCGTTGTTTCTGTCTGTGTGTATATATACGAGTCTGCCTGTCTAGTCTCAACTCTCAACAGCAGCTGGTCTCTCACTAGTTCTAACAATTAGGCCTACAACTTTCTTGCTAAACGTTTAACATGTTCTAGGGCAGAGTTTCTTAACCTGGTTGGCACACGGCGAACCTAAGCTTACAATTAAAATTGACGACACACCATGCAATTGCCATAATGTAAAATCGGCCAACGTCAAAATTAACAAAATGGCTAAGTTAAACTAGAGTAGTAAAAAAAATCAGTGAAAATGCTCACACACTTGATACAAATCGTTCTAAAATACATCATTCAATGTAGTGATCTAATTTTTACGCTTCCACGTCATTTCCTACGACTTTAGCCTAAGTTCTTCCGAATTTAGTATAGGCGCCTAGCATAGGACCCTAGGCTACACACACACACACACACACACACACACACGCACACACACACACACACACACGCGCACACACACACACACACACACACACACACACACACACACACACACACACACACACACACACACACACACACACACACACACACACACACACACACACACACACACACACACACACACACACACACACACACACACACACACACACACACACACACACACACATATATATATATATATATATATATATATATATATATATATATGCTCTGTTAATGGGACTTCTGCGTTTTGTTGTCTTTGGATCATATTATAAATTCCATATTTTAAATATATAAAGCCTAGCCATCGTTCCACGCATACAACACCCAGGTTTCTTCCTTTCTTCTATATGTTGGTTTACTAAAACTAAACCTATTGGCTAGCCCCTTATATACACTGTGTCCCAATAAATTGGGACCCCTTTTTATAATGTGAATAAAACTGGCAAATATTCATCGATTGTCAAAATTTCAAAACAGGCTTGATCCTGAGATAATTATCTACAAATGGGTAATTTATGAACGGCCCTCACTAAAAAATTACGTCATAATGACGTCATTAATTTACATATCGAAACCAAATGTCAACAAAAATCGTTAGAGAATGGCGTTCAGCCAAGAAGACAAAATTTTAATAAAATTCTTACGGATAAATAAACATTACGGCGCAAAAAGTTTATTCGAAAATTTCCGGACAAGGGATGGACAGTGAGCAGTCGAAATAAGCTTCTAAGAAAAATTTATTTGACCGGTTCGTCGGAGCGTCGCGCTGGTAGCGGTGCTTAACGTTTGAATTATCTGATGCAAATGACGTAATTGTGACGTCACTATTAATGCCAGAGACTTCATATTTGAATCAGTGTAAGATAATTATCTCAGGGTAGAAACAGTTTTGAAATTTTGAAAATCGATTAAGATTTGCCTGTTTTATTTACATTATAAAAAGGGGTCCCAATTTATTGGGACACAGTGTATATATTGCGAATTATATATATAATTTTTCAAAAGTAGGTCTACTTGAAAATGTCTACTGTGTGATATATATATATATATAGGCCTATATATCAGTGTCTGCAGCATCGTTTTCGTACGGTATTCAATTAGAATGCATGGGAGCCCGCATATAGAGCAAGAGGGGGCACCTGTCCCCTTGAAATCGATACCTTTTATCAACTATAATATTTTGGTGGTTAAAACAAATTTCCTCGCACTAAAGGACTAGGCCTAACTATAGGCCTACTAATGATAGGCCTACACGAAGTGAAGCTGATAATTTGCATTGAACCTCTGTTCAAAATAGGCTACCCATATTCTTAATATCCTATATATTTGCTTAATTTCTTAATATTTACCTACTTGCATTTTTCAAGTAGACCTATACCAGCGGTTCCCAACCCGTGGCCCATGGGCCAAAAGTGACCCGTCAGGCCTCAGAAAATGGTTCTCATCCCTCAAAGAATTATCAAAAATATATGAAAAAATTAACAATTTGGACAGGATAGAACACATTTTTATTTTCTATTACAAATTATTTTATCTTAACGTCAATAAATAACATCAAACATTGTATTTTGAATCAATTATAACAATTTTATATGCTTTTAGTTGAAACTATTTTAACCTTGTGGTCCCCTAATGTCCTTCAACTAGGAAAAAGTGGCCCTCATGTTCTCCAACTTAGAAAAAGTGGCCCTCAAGTCAAAAAAGGTTGGGAACCACTGACCTATACTTTTGAAAAATTATCCCTGACCATTGTGTCCTCCCCAGAAAAATTCTGCGGGTGCTCATATGTGACATGCCACTTAGGTCATTGTTAGCACCAGAATCCGTCTCGGTCATTGCTACCAAAATCTGACTCCGAGTCATCATTTGCAGATTTAAAAGAATTACGTATGATAGTCTAAGTTTGTCATTTTCCAATGGTATGGGGTATACAGTCTCATGATAGTGATTGGTAAAAGTTTTCATCGACATGTGGCAAACGTAAACACTGGGTATATACATGTATAGGCCTATACTCCTATAGGCCCTAGGCTTAGCCTACATGTAGCCTAGCCTACACAATAGGATAAGCATCATGACCACCCCGATTCCGACATCCACAGGCTTATAGAATAAGAATATGGTTATACAGAGTCTTAAGAAATTTCACAGCTAGGCTTATATAAATATGATATCCGCTGAAGTTCTGAACTAGCCTACTAAAATAAGTCAGAACGCACTGCTTAACAATGTGTCACGACGTATCTGTTAAGACCCTCGACCGTCCATCTGTTCAACAGTGTACGCCTATTATATTATTAGAACAGTCTTACAGCCCCAGTGGCGGCGCCAGGATTTCAGTTTCGGGGGGCTGAAACCTCAACAGAAATGTCAGGAAAATTTTCCATTTTCCGCCGCCAAAATTTCTGACGACCTTTTTCAAATTTTTTTAGTCATCGACCGAAATCTCTGGAAAATTTTCCAGTTCCGCCGCCAAAATTTCTGACGACCTTTTTTTTAGTCGTCAGCCAAAAATCGTGTATATTTTATTGTAAAAAAATTTCGAATGGCCCTTTTTTAGGGGGGGCTGAGCCTCTTGTAGGGGGGCTTAGCCCCAGCCCCCCTAGCGCCGCCACTGCACAGCCCGTAGGCCTATAGTGATTTGGGTTTGTATGTCGTTTGTGATATTTACCATCGATGCAATATTTCCCGGAAGCGCATAACTCACATGGGTGGAGCCGCGGAGACTTGGATGAGACTTGCGAGGGACGAACGAGTGGCCGAAGGAAGGACGCGAGATTTTGGGCGGACGAATGGCTGAGTCGCCGACGAAATTTTCAATCTTTTTCCGACCAAAATTTCTGATGACCTTTTTAAAAAGTCATTCATCTCTCCATTTTTACCGATATGACAGACTCTGTTTTTAAAATTATTACTGGAATTTTACATGACAACTCTTCGAGGCTGTCTATAGCCCAGTGGCGTAACAACCCGGCCGGGGGCCCGTGGACATTCTAAGCCTTGGGCCCTTATAGGCTACCCGTTAGCGACAATAAGGAGTAGGATTAACGAGATAGGCCTAGCTATTTGGATAAAAAGGATGGATGGATCCGATTTGACCAGGGTCTATGACAACAGAGGCCGTTACCCTGGACAGAAATTTGCTCGGCATATTACAGCACTTATGAGCAAGATTCTTGAAAAAGGAAGAGTGAGATTATATTTATAAAGTGCTAATTAATTAACTAATTATGGTGTCCTAGCTGGTGCCATAACAATAGTCTAATTACGACAATTTAAATGGCGCCGTAACAAGAGGCAACTGATGCCATCTGCTATTCGATCCTAATCAGTTCCTCCACGGTTTGCGAAATTGCATTAGCCTATAGTAGTTTCGACAATAATTATAATACGATGTAACTTTGGTTATATCCCATTTGGTCATTTATCACAGTTTAAGGCCAATATTATTTATTTAAAAGACTTGAATTGGTTACATAAATACCAAAATAATTGTCTCATTTTTCACTCTATAAATCCAACTATAGGCATAGGCGCATGGGCAATCCGAAAGCCACTATGGAACTGCAATTAGGCATAGCCTAATTCTGTTAAAATAAACCTATCCAAAACGCGTGTGATTTGCGCTCAGATGCCGACTGTAGGCCTACCTGGTACTGAAGGTTCTTCCAATACACTGTAGCCTACTAGGCCTATAGGCCTATAGACATTTTATATATAGGCTATTGCAAACTAATAGAGCACTACAATGCATAACTATGTGTAAATAGTTTGATGATGGATAGAATATTTTCAAGGGTGTCTGATAGGCCTCTACCAGACTGGCTGTGTTGGGATGAGGTGTCAAAATTATGATGACTCATTGGTTGTTCATGGGGGAGATTCTGTTGGACTTTGGAACTTTTAGTCTGCATCTGCAGACTTTCAGAATGTGAGAGTGAGCTCGGTAAAGGTCAAGTCAGGGTCAGTCAATCGTCCATGGCAAACCGGTTGATGTTGTGTGTGTGTCTCTTTACTCCTCCGGCCCCTCTCCACTCACATACATGTACCATAGATAGACAGAACAGAAATAGTTGGGGAAACACAGTTGAACCTAGAATGAATGATGTGCCCTGTTAATGAGGGGGTTATGCACGTAGGCCTTCTGGCAACCCACCATGACGGGCGGGTCTGGTCTTGGGGCACTGACATACAGCCAGAAAAGGCGGGGACCGCCGAGGAGGGTGGTTTACCTCAAGTCAATTGCTAAATCCACCCATGCCTGTGTCACGGAATATTCTATCCCCTTAAAGTTATCCGGGAGTGGGGATGAATTAATCTATCCCCCGGATGGAATATACCCGTGTAGACTATCCGGGGGATAGACCATTCTATCCCAATTATTGAAAATGTCTATAAATGAAACATTTATGCTGCAATCAAAATTTAAAGTTACTGTAATTGTTCTAAGTCCTACGCAATGTTCAGAGCGAAGCAGCTCGAATTTATTTAACTTAGTGTTAATTCTTAGGCGCTCTAACTGTTCTAAGTGCTCTAAAACCAAAAGCAAAAAAAGTTTTCTAGTATACCGTTAGTGTCATCGTTCAAAAAAGCAGATGGAAGTTAATTTGCAAAAACAAATGCACGCGGAAGGGCATTTTGGACTTCTCTTCATCTGGGGAGATAAGTTTAATACGAGTGGTACTCTATTTTCGTGACACCTGCTGACCCAGTCTGAAATACTGCACCTCTGACACAAAATCGGGTCCGAAGCCTGATAATTTATGGGTCTATATGTGTGTTGCAGTGTTGTTACTGCTAATTCCAAATCAACAGCTGAGGTGCCGCTGAGATGTGGAATAAGGAAAACTGAACGCTGCAGAGAATAAACACTATAGCCTACCCTTCAAGACGATTATAACTATTGTACCAGTAATTAAAGTACATAAATTATTTTTTGCTGAGGTGCTCGGGGGCCCCTGGAACCTCGGGGGCCCGTGGATTTTGTCCACCTTCGTTACATGGTTGTTACGCCACTGCTATAGCCTACTCAGCAGCGCCCCACTCCCCCAGTCCAAACTCGGTCAAATAATACAGTCTTAATTAATGCAAAATTGTAAGGCTGACTGAGCTATCGGTGTCTGCCGAAGTATCGGTGGAAGTCCATTCCAAGTTGTAGGGTCAGCTGTAGATCGCCCGTGGCTGGGCTGGGAATGTCTGTGAGAAGGCTTCTTGAAGGGACGGAATATAAATTTTCCGAATGAATGAATGAGATTGTTCCTGGATTAAATACCAAAATGAACGAATTCCTTTCTTACTAAGAACTAGCTTGTCTAGCTGGAACTTGACATTTTTAGCTAGAAATATCAAGAAATTTTCACAGTTTGACTTTTCAATAAGCTTATACACCATTCAGAAGGACTCTGAACTTAGTGTCTTATCCGTTGTTGAAAGGTTCGTCAAGTGTCTATTGTAAGAAATGGCAGCTAAATACTGTTGACGACTGTCACAACAGTTACTCATGGTTACATGGTTACATGGTTACGTGCATGCGAGGAATTATACGCGAGATGTTCCCGCACTGATGTCAGGCATGCATGACGTCGGATTCGGCCAGAAAAATACCGGTAGGCCTACCTCAACTGCATGGCTGCTTGTCATGGGCGGAGTTTATCAGGGGCTAAGGCCCCGCAAGAAGCCCCAGAGTCATGTTTCTTACCGTGTAAATGGTATCTTTTCGGGCTTAGCCCCCCCCCCCAAGAACTTTCAACCAATGACTAAAAAAGGGTCATCAACTTTTTCGTGCGGGAAATACATAGTAATTTTCATGAGATTTGAACTTGACGACTAAAAAGGTGTCAACCAAACTCCGCCCATGTTGCTTGTAGTTACAAATGAATTTCACGCGTCACCTGCATGGTGCGCTGGAAAAAACTGAAGGAAAACCCTAAAGTTGTGTGTTATATAAATACAGAAATTTCAATAGTAGGCCTATTGATATGCGAATGTTGCGGTTATATAGCTCTGCATGAGTATCGTGACTATCGTCCTCACTCCTCATTCTTCACCTTGATGTCGGCAGTGATAAAAGTAGGCCTAAGTGGAGATCGAAGTTGTGTAGGTCTATCGAAAGAACTGTTTGAAGATGGATGAGCTCGTAGAAACAATAAGCACTCCAATCCTAATTGTCGGAGTTGTCATTGTGATGGTCTATGTCGTCGGTGTAGGCATCTGTTATCTGTACAGGTTAGCCTTTCGAATTACGTTTACAATTACAGAGTAGTCGACGGATCACCTCTATTATTTAATCTTATCTATTTATTCACATAGGCGTAACGTTCTATTGTGACGGTGGTGTCAAGTCACCACCACTTTTTAAAGTGGTGGTGAGAGTCAACGCCACTTTTTGGTCCGACAAGGAAATATTTTTTGAGACATGAAAGCATTTGGCTGTCTAACATAAGAAAGGCTATTCATGATTAACATCGCAATAGCGCCAATGCTGATAGCCTAGAGGCCTCCGCTGTCCACACTTCACAGCGTGCTCATTGTCCACAGTCATGGCTTAAATCATAAGGAGCGAAGGGAAGGAATTCCCTACCGCTTTAAATTTGGGGAGGAAACGTGAAGCAATTCTCCCCCACAAACCGTTATGGCTTCGAGGCAGTACATGGCATGCCAACAGCCTCACAAAATCTTCTGGAATCATTGGAATCATTGAAGGGACCTTCGTACCTTTACCCATGTGCACCCACCCAAAAAAGTTGGATTAGACTATGGGGAAGGGTCAGCAAGAACAGAATAGGAAGAATCTGGGGAAAAAATTGTGAAAGAGCTGTCTTAAAAATTGATTGAGTTTTCCGTGAGTTGAAAGATCGTGGAGTTTAAATTCTCACCTGAGTTCACACTATAGATTTGTATATTGGGAAGGAGTACAGCGCAGGGGTTCTCAAACTGTGCACGTGGGGTACGCCAGGCGCCCGATAGGGGTAGGGCCCCGGTCTGGGCGAAAAATTTCAGAAATAATTTTTTTGCTTATGGACTATGTGTCCATCTTTCTTTGATTAGCAAAGATTTTTAACACGTTTAGGACCATTGCTTTTGGCCCAACCACCTTTTTACTACGATTGCTTTTGGCCCATGCTATGACGTCACAACCACCTGCTGTAATCGATACGCTCGCTGATGACTGTCTTTGCTGACACAGTGGTTTAGGAGACGTCAAGCTTGGCTGAAAAATTCTTTTTACCATTTGTTTGAGCTGAGGATGCTGAGTCTGCAGATGGTGAACACCTGCTCACCCCTCCCAGCACCGCGCTGTTGCAGCAGCTGCATAAGCGGTAAACCCATGGATATGTTACATGGGTATTTTAGGGATTTACACTACCCCAACATTGCACAAGACCCAGGCCCGCCGAGAGGGGGGGCAAGGGGGGCAAATGCCCAGGAGCCCAGCGACTTTTAGGGGCCCGGAGGGGGCCCGGGCTACACTGAATTTAAAAAAATTCATATGTTGATTGCGGACTGCGGGCCCAGGCCACTTATAAGTTATAATGTGACTTAGTCCTTGCAAAGCTTATGATTTATTGAGGTTTTTTGGCCAACTAACACGTGCACTTCCGTCTCAGAACGCTCTTCTGCTAAATTATGCATTGTCCAATTTCAATTAGGCCTCTTGGTATAAACAAATCAATAAATGATAAATTTCTTTCGTAACGATGAAATATAAACACAAATTTGGAGCACAAAAACGAAAAGAAAAAGCGAATAGGTGTGAAAAGGCAAAAGTTGGAAGTCGCACGTAGCCTACACTAGGTTATTTCAAATCGAAATCTCAAAAGAAGATAAACCAGAACCTGTAATCTGTTTTATAGGCTACATTAGGGTTGATTCGGTTGATTCTAGTGATCAGAACCGAATGGATGAAATTGAAATTTGTGGTGTTAGCATCGTTAGTCCAAAAGATGACATTATAAACAAGACTTAAGAAAATGCTGAAATTATATAGAGCCTTAAATCGGCTTGGTTTTGATCTTGGCATTCTACCGCCAGGGTCTTACCTACACAAACGATGAAGACCGTATATTACAGGCTGCTATAATTATTATAAGAAACGGTCTTGCAAGACATTCGGACAATTTTCCAGGCAATGAAGAAAGAGCATTTTTATAAGTGCAATTTTAAAATTCGCAGACAAAATGCAAAACTATATCAGAATATTATAAACGATTTTGCTGCAGTTAAATCCAGAAGGACTGTTTTTTGATCACCATATATTTGAAAATTAAATTCTTAACACCAAGAACTGATTAAAATCATAAATGTATACATTATCGCTCATTCATAGCCTATCCACGCTTTTGTTATTTCTATTTGTCTTTCTTGAAATTTGTGGCCAAAAAGCATGAAGATAGTTTAGAGGCCCGTGACTGCTCAGCCCAGGGGCCCGGAATTTCTGTCGGCGGGCCTGACAAGACCTTGTAATACAAAGGGCACGCACCAAGCCAGACAAGCAAGGATATGGATGGCTGCATAACCACACATACTCTCTGTACTGCCATGTCATCACCAGCCGGAACTATAAGAGGTAAAATCATGGTTATGTAACATACGTATGTTAGGGATTTCCATTGCCACAACATTGCACAATAGTCAAGGCGGTACACAGAAGTAAACTGCACTTTTTGAACACGGGTTGCCGCTTGGCACACTTGTAGTTGGGACCTAAGAGAACATTTTAAGAAGGGGAGCCATCCGAAATTTCCCTTAGAATTCAAAATGGCGGCTTTTAAACATGGCGGCCTGAGGCTAAGAAATTCTTATAAATCATCGTATCATCTCGTGTCTGGTGTCGTTTCTACACTGTGTCCCCGATAAAGTAGAACACTAGACTTTGTGAAATATCTAGGTCAATTGTACTATTATAGGTACCAAATTTAGTGCACATGAGCTTCAGTCTATTCTATCCATACTCTGCAAATATTATTACATTTCATGCAAGGGTTACGAAGATACACCCTTTTGAAATTGGGTAGTTCAGAAACCAAGTTACCGAGCAGTAAAACGCATAGAATGACGTCATTTTCTGGCAAACGCAGGGGATACATTGGCTGTTGTTCATAAACGTCATTTTTGGAAACAGCAACACTACGAGACCTGTTTTAAGTAACAGTTACTGTATCTGATTGTAAAAAAATTGTTCGATCAACGAATCATCGACGGCGCTGTCAATCAGTGGCGTCAGCGACTCAGAGCCTGTGTGCGCGCTGAAGGCGGGCACTTCGAACATCAACTGTGACCGCTGAACTCAGCAAAACCGTTATTTTCAACCAAATGTCACGACAATTCACTGACCCAATTCAAATTGGGCGGAGTCACGGTGTACAAAATATTTAATAAATCACTTCACAAATATTGAAGATATTGATATAA
>OX457043.1:42348586-42536086 GCA_949752735.1 Lumbricus terrestris
CCTTGGAGGTTCGAATCCACTTCAAGCCGCCGCCTATAGGGACCTTGAGCAAGTCCTCCACTCGCAATTACTCGTGCGCTATGGTGTGAAACTCTGATGTAGTGTCCGCGCTGTAGTCGTGAGAGCTTGAAGGGGCGCTAAATCAAGTGCGATAAACAAATTAAAAAAACATTTGCACTACGATATCACACGCTCGCGCTCCTTAGTAGTTATCGAAAAGGGCGCTATATAAATTTCATCAAAGGATGAATCAATTACTACCCTACGCAGACTAGGCTATAGGCATACACAGCGTATGTATACAGTGAATTTATTGCATAACCTATATACACAACTTGAAAGTGTTCTACTTTCCATTGTATTAGACCTCATTGTACTCAATAGGACTTCATGCATCAGACTGTACCACATCACGTCATCGATACGCTGGACCCCCGGAGTCTTACCTGGCACCGACAATGATCAAACAAAGTCCCTTTGGAGAATTTTATTTGATGTAGGACCTAGTGCCGGGCGACGTATTATAAGCTGTTCTCCACAAAGCAGCTGTTACATGTGGCGGTGAGAAAGGCCTATTCCTGCGATATACATGAACTTGGTAATCCTACAGAATAGGTTTGATAGAAGTATATTGTTCCACGCGGATTTTTCAATCGTTGTTAGGCAATTTCAAGAATAAGAATCAGACTTCAGTCATTCAAAATTAAATCATCATTCCTGTTTTCAACAATGAATGACCACGATTTTTTCCACATGTTTTTTTAAAATCTAAACTATTGCCCAAGATAGTCTAAACAAAAATAAATAAATAAAATATGTAAAATCGCTGAATATTTTAGCAGTGTTATTTTTTAAATAGACGGTCAGACACAATCATGTAGGCGTATAAGCTTAGTTGGATCCCGGAGCGTTAGGCACACTACGTATATAGCCTACGGACCTCAAATCACATCATGTGCTTCAAAAATCGCTGCCGACTTTTGGCTTCCACGTCGGACCCATCGCGTCACATCGCCGAGTGCGAAACGATCGCCTGCCTGCGGCACCTCGTTAGTCCCCCCCCATGCAAACAGTCGCTCTAATCAAACGGGGGACGGAAGGGACTTCCCCAAAGTTTTGACTGTGCTTGTCTTTCCCCAAGATGCACAAATTTTAATTAACACCGCCAGTAGAAAATCTGCAGTTTCCAAAAGATACTACACGCACAGATTATCGCCTCTGCGCCAAAGAATTTAAAACTTTGCTCCCCTACGAAATTAGACGCTGATGCAAGGCACACTGCCTGAAGGAGAGTGCTCTCAGTACCATTTTGCTCGTAGGCCTATCTCCAACATGGAAAGCCGTGCTTTTTTGTTGTTGCACCGGCGGTATGGAATGGCCTTCCTCTTGAGCAGCGCCTGTTCCTATCACTCTCTGACACATTCTATAAGCACTTGAAATTTTTATTTTTTCCCGTGCTGGAGTCGGGTGCACCTCCGAGTTGTATCCTTGAAGAGGTGCAATACAAATACTTGAATGAATGAATGAACGAATGAACGAATGAATGAATGAATGAATGAATGAACGAATGAACGAATGGATGAATGAACAAAGGAACGAATGAACGAATGAATGAACGAATGAATGAATGTATGAATGAATGAACGAACGAACGAATGAACGAACGAATGAATGAATGAATGATGCCACATTGATAGTTCGTTTAATTAATTAAACTCTTATTCTATAATTAAGATGCTTTTTCTCGTTGGATGTTACAGAGGTGAAGCTGTTCGATTACGATTACCAAGAGACGACGGATGGCCGATACGACAAACGTCCCTACGGAAAATACGTTCCTACAAAACGATTCGCATTTGGACGGTCGACGTCACTCTTACGTCATCCCGCGATGGCTCTTCTATTAGCCTCCCCGGTGCTCTTCTGTTTTCACTGAGCGAAACAACAAAGACTATCTATAATATAGATTACTATAATAGGGTCTATAGATCTACAGAACGCCAATTCAACTTCGGGTCTGATGGTGGTGGTATTTGCAGCTTAACGTCACTGTGTGGTAACAAAGACCATTAGCGACGCCCTCCTCCTTTATCCAGGCTTGGGACTGGCACTGGCAGAGTGCAACCAGTGGCGGTGTTCAAAGAATTTGCACGAGTATGGGTCCATATAGAGCAAGAGAAGGGCACCAGTACGGGTCTGAATCGCGATAAGGACAGTTTCCTCGAGCTGTTGTCCAAGATCGCAGAGCCCTTCGCTCTGCCTCTAGCAAGGAGTTGTTGGTCCCTCGTGTTGGAACCTCAACCTGTCAGCGTCGTGCTTTCTCAGTTGTAGGTCTATACGCTCATCTAGTTGGAACAGTCTCCCATTGGAGGTGCGCCTGCAACTATAGGGTTGACGCATCAATGTTTAACAGGCTCCTTAAAACCTTTTTTATCACCGTAGTTGTACTGGGAGCGCATCTGAGTGAACTTCTTAAAGGGGCGCTATATAAATTCTTGAAATGAATTAATTGAATATGATTGTAACCGTTAGAGTAGGCCTACGTGTACAGTCTAACGAAAGCATGTTCAGTCACTCTAGTGAATAATGATGTATAGCTGTATACCCAATTACGAAATCTCCCAGGGATTCGGCTATAAAATTATGTATGCTCAAAACTATATAATTCTGATTATTTTAGTTAATTAATTAATGTTATTTACTTATCAAACGCGTCCGAATCTGGTTAGGCTCGATTTCACGAAGTAGACCTATATGCCAATAGCACGTTCTCGAGAACTGAAGACATGGTACACTTACCAGTATGTATCCTTTGTGTCTTATTGTGTATACGCTCCAAATTTCCAAAGCGCAGGGCACCAACTTATTCCAGAGCGCCGTTCGTGCGCATGTGTATAGGCGAGGCCATGGAAATGATGGAAGACTGTGTACAGGAGAACTAATTACGACCTCCTCGGCTAAGCCTCTTCTAAGCGCAGTAGTGAGAGGCAGGGCGGATCCAGGGGGGCAATCCGGCCATGGCCCCCATTTAGAAAATTCTCTCTCACCAGCCATTTTGGCGTGGAAAGTGAACATGGCCCCCACCAGTTCGGCAGACCTTACTTTACAAAAGTAGTCTTGTCTTGTCTTGTCTTCAGCCATCCTCGGCGCGAGGGTTGGCCGCATCATGAATTATCCGCACCATGAATTATCCTTCTCCATTCTTGTCGATCTTCCGTGCTCCTCGTGATCTGTTCCACCGTCATTCCAGTCCAGGCTCGAATGTTATCCATCCATATCATATTAGGTCTGCCTCTTCCTCGCCCACCCGGTGCCGTGCCTTGTATCAGATCTTTTTCTATACAGCTTCCTTTTTTCCTAATTAATTATATGACCATAATATCCCATCTTCCTCTCTTTTATATTTTATAGTAACATTCTGTCAACTCCAGCTTTTTAAAAGTAGTCTATGATGACTAAGAAAGGTCATCAACTTTTTGGATGGGGAAATGGGATCGAAAATTTTCCGAATGACCAATAAAAAAGGTCGTCAACTTTTTTGGCGGATAAAATGGCTTAGGCCTAGTTTCCGTGAGAATCGGACAAACGACTAAAAAAGTCATCAGATTTTTCGGCGACTAAAGATGAAATTGAAATTTTATCCTTGCCCAACACCGAAAATTTTGGGTCCCCCTTTCGAAACGTTCTGGATACGCCACTGGTGAGAGAGTGCATATGCTAGACAATCATGTAGAAGACCATAATAATAAATTATGTATATACTGACTATAGAATATACATGTACGAGGCACTGCAGCCTCGCAGGTTTGTTCTGGAATCATCCGCTCTCGCAACTTATAGAACTGTCGGGTATCCAGATTTCAGCGCACTTGAGAGGCTTTTAAAAAGGTGATTTTTCTGTATATAATAATCACCAGACACACAACTATAATAGGCATAAATAGAAAGAGCCGAGTACGAGCGGTTCGCCTGATCATGTCTGCAGGCAGTGCCAGCAGCTATTGCTATCTTCAAACTGAGCATTTGAAAGATGTCAGTTTACGCTCGACCTCATAGGCTTGAGTAGACCTATAGGTCTATCGATCGTTGTTTCTGTCTGTGTGTATATAAGAGTCTGCCTGTCTCGTCTCAACTCTCAACCACAGCTGGCCTTTCACTAGTTCTAACAATTAAAAATTTCTTGCTAAACGCTTAACATTTTCTAGGGCAGAGTTTCTTATTAACCTGGTTGGCACACGGCACACCTAAGTTTGCAATTAAATTTGGCGACACACCATGCAATTGCCATAATGTAAACAGGCCTGACGCTAACATCAAAATTAACAAAATGGTTAAGTTAATCTAGCTTAGTAAAAAGTCTATGAAAATGTACACCCTTGGTGCTAATCGTTCCAAAATACTTCATGCCATCATTCCATGCTGTGATCTAATTTTTACGCTTCTACGTCATTTCCTACGACTGTAGGCTTAGCCTCAGTTCTACCAAACTTAGTAGGCGCCTAGCATAGGACCCTATATATAGTAGATTTATATATATTAGAGCTGTCGTTCGATTAAAAATTTTAATCGCGTTAATCGCACGATTAAAATTTTTAATCGCAAATTAACGCAATATTAACGCAATATTAATCGACGTTTTTCACATTGCCTGACATAGCTCTGTTTACTTGCTATATATATAGTAGGTCTGTTGTTCGATTAAAAATTTTAATCGAAATTAATCGCGATTAATTTTTTTAATCGCAATTAACTGCAAATTAATCGCAATATAGACCTACATGTGAAAACTAGACAACCGTTTTCTGACTCTCAAAATTAATTATTTATTCAGCCAACTGTAACCTATTGGCAGACCAGTTTATTTACATTGGTAAGGTCAAGGGATACTCTTATTAACCCTCATGCGACCAACATATTTTGCACCTTAATATGACCAACTGGGGTCCCGTGGGACCCCAATAATTAATAACGCGTTCATTGCTTGATGCGTCCATATTGTTAGGGGTAACATATGTAACTTGCGTAAATAAGCAATGTCAGTAGTTTCTGTGAGTTAGTAACAATAATAACAACAATAATCAGGACAATTTATATAGCGCAGTAACACAGCCGTCCCTTACAAGAACGCCTTACAAAGCAGCTAGCATGCGGGATAAGCCATAGCGGAGAAGTACGACTATGTTTTTGGCATGGATCTAAAAGGAGTATAGAACATTACTCCCCAACCCATTACCCTGTCATTGCCCCCACCATTACCTCCGTAGGACATTATCCCCCTGCCATTACACCCCGTCTGTTAGCATGTAGTTCTAGTGCATGCAACTAGGTATGTACATAAATACATGCATACATACAAACGTACATACATGCACAGACACACACATACACACAAGTATGCATGCAGGTATGAATGTATGTATTTATAGATGCATGCAATACATACATACATTGATACATACATACACACATACATGCATGCATACATACATACATACATACATACATACATACATACATAAATACATAAATACAAACATACATACATACATACATACATACATACATACATACATACATACATACATACATACATACATACATACATACATACACACATACATACATACATACATACATACATACATACATACATACATGCATACATACATACATATATACATACATACAATAAATCCTACTAGACCAATTTTCGCTGTCATAATATCTTTTCATGGAGTAGCGCTCGGTTCCATGTGAAAAATCATCATAAAGCGCGGGGACCCACGAGATATTTCATATTTTAAAAATAACCGTAAAAGTTAAACCGGATTTAATTAGACGTAAACAGTTAGCGATGTCCACGTGACAAATTCATAAAAGGCCGTTAAAAAATTTTGGCTGGCAAAAAAGTTACACGAGTCGAAACGGTGCTGGGGTCCCCCAGGACCCCAGTTGGTCATTTGAGGGTTAATTAACAATAGTAGGCCTAGGTCTAACTATTGAACCTCAATATCTAGTCACAATATTTTTCACAAGAGGTAGCGGTTCTTGCCAAACCTCGTCTCAGTTGTCCTTCTGTAAACATTTATCAATTGAAACCTGAAATCCATTGGTCATCTCCTGGAGTTCATCCAACGTAGTCTGACGGGGTGAGAAAACAACCTTAGTGGACGATGCGATGCGGCCGATGTCGACGGTTCATACGTGTTAAATGCATGTTTTGGTTCGCATGCAGGCGATAATTGAGCGACGAATTGCTACAATAATATTCAAATTCTTTTTTGGAATATTTGCCAAAGAATGTATCACTAGTTTCAAGTTTGAGCCTTCCGTTTAAAACGAGTTTTACTGCCTCTGATTCAATTTTAGCAGATCTAATTAACGCGTGCGATTAATGCGTTAAAAATTTTAATCGCAATTTTTTTTAACGCGTTAATCGCACGCGTTAACGCGATTAAATCAACAGCCCTAATATATATATATATATATATAAATAAAAATGTAAAACGTTACCTAGGAAGGGAGGGTTGGACAGTCTTTTCAGCCACAGCAACGCGTGGCCGGGTACAGCTAGTATATATATATATATATGTTAATGGGACTTCTGCGTTTTGTTGTCTTTGGATCATATTATAAAATTTCTATTTCAAATAGTCTATATGCCTATAGTCATAGAGTCAGTGGGCTGTTCAAATGGTAGTCAAAATTAACAAAATGGTCAACCTTACGCGCTCCTCTTACTTTCACCTCCGTCGTCTCAGGTCCATTCGCAGATCTGTCTCCCTTTCAACCATGACATCAATAGTCCATGCTTTTGTCTGTTCCAGAATTGATTACTGTAACTCCCTTCTTATTGGTCTTCCAAAGGTCCGCCTATCTCCCATTCAATCTGTCCTTAATGCTGCTGCTCGATTAATTTCGCGCCTTCCTAAGTACTCCCATATATCATCGTTTATGATTAACCAACTACACTGGCTTCCTCTCTCTGCCCGCATACAATACAAGGTCCTTTCTCTGGTACTCAAATCCAAACTGGGTCTTGCACCGATGTATCTCAGTGATCTCATTCGTTCTCCTCTATCAGCATCTTCTCATCGACCTCTCCGTTCTCTGGACAGGGCTGACTTGTTTGTTCCACGAGCTAGGACCACTATTGCTCAAACTCGTTCCTTCACCATCATTGGGCCCTCCTTGTGGAATTCTCTTCCCTCCACTCTGCGTGGGACTCTACTTTCAGGATCGTTATCTACATCTCTCTCTCTCTTCTTAAGACCTATTTTTTCTCTAGGGGTTATCGCACTGGGAGCGCTACTGAATGGCCTTGGTTGTGAGCGGCGCTATATAAATTCCTAATTACATTACATTACATTACATTACATTACATTAGTCAGAAGGTGGTCTGAGTCGGGTTGTCAGATGGACGGGGGGGCAGCTAGAATGGCTGTTAAAGTGGATATGTCATTCAGGATTGAAAGGCGGAAGATCCGAGGATCAGATGGGATAGGGTAGGCCCTATGATTTCTTTGAAAAGGCGTGACGTCGGTTTTGAATGCAACCTAACTATAATGGTTACAATTCTTAGCAAGGCTATAAAAATGCAAGGCAGAAAATTAAAAGCATGTTTATTTTGTAGAGGTTTCTAAACGTATATTGGCCTATAATTCTTAGTTTCACTGTGTCCATCATTGGTACAATTAATTCTCTAACGCGACGAAGTGTGTTAAAAACACGAAAGCAGTTGTTTAAAAAACAGATGTCAATTTTCCAGGAGGGGGGCAAATGCCCCCTCTTGTTCCTGTGTGCGGGTGCCCATGCCTTTGGCTATTGATAAGGATTGACAGTGTATTTCTGTAAATTTAGGATACATTGATTTACATTGACAGTGTGTATCTTTAGAAAATCCTCAATTAGAATTGACGGTTTTTGAAATGTCTTTTGACTAACTTTGCTGAGTTTAATTCCTTTGTGTTTTCCGCTTTGCATGCACTATTCACTGTGCCTTATGCTGTTCACTTTCTTTTTTTTACTCCGCCACTGGTTGCACTCTGCCAGTGCCAGTCCCAAGCCTGGATAAAAAAAGAGGGCGTCGCTAATGGTCTTTGTTACCACACAACTACCACCACCAATGATTTTTCTTCCAGCCAAGCATAATCGCATACTAGATTAAGTTCTCTGCGGCTGTTGCTAACTATCGACTATCGATTTGCTATATTTATTCTCTAGTGGTAATAAGTAGACTACGGTACTCGGCGGGACTCTCAAGTGTCACGCTCCAGCCACAAGTGCAATAAGTCGATAAATTTCTAGCTAGAAATATCAAGAAATTTTCACAGTTTGACTTTTTAATATACACCATGGCTTCAGAAGAACTCTGAACTTATAGTGCCCTATCCGTTGTTGAAAGGTTCGTCAAGTGTATATAAACAGAAATGGAAGCTAAATAAATACTTATGACGGCTGTCACGACTCATGGTTACTTGGTTATACTTGCATGCGAGGAATTACGCGGGATATTCCGCGCTGATGTCAGGCATGCATGACGTCGGATTCGGCCAGAAAAATATCGGTACCTCAACTGGCTGCTTGTCATGGGCGGAGTTTATCAGGGGCTAGGGGGGCTAAGCCCCCAAGAAGCCCCAGAGTCATGTTTTTATCATGTAAATGGTATCTTTTTCGAGCTTAGCCCCCAGAAACTTTCAACCAATGACTAGAAAAGGTGATCAACTTTTTCGTGCGGGAAATAGGCTACATAGTAATTTCCATGAGATTTGAACTTGACGACTAAAAAAGGTGTCATCAACTTTTTTGGGCCGACACGAGAAAATGTTGTCGGCGCCGCGCGTTCTGGATGAAGTTTTTTAGTCCCCCCCCCAAAAAAACGGAAACCAAACTCCGCCCATGCTGCTTGTGGTTACAAATGAATTTTACGCGTCATCCGATAGCCCCGCAGCGTTGCAAAACAAAAAACTGAAGGAACACCCTAAAGTTGTGTGTTATATCTATAAACACGGAAATTTCAATAGTCCTGATAATATTATGTGAAAGTTGCGGTTATAGCTCTGCATGGGTATCGTGACTATCGTCCTCATTCTTCATCTTGAAGTTGACAGTGATAGAAATCAGTGAAGATCGAAGTTGTCTAGGTCTATCGAAAGAACCGTTTGAAGATGCATCAGCTCGCAGCAACAATAACCACGCCAGTCCTTGTCGTCGGAGTTGTCATTGTGGTGATCGGTATCGTCGCTGTAGGCATCTTTTGTCTGTACAGGTTAGCCTTTCGAACTACGTTTACAATAATATTATTAGATCTATTACAGAGTAGTCGACGGATCACCTCTAATTTAATCTTTATTTATTCTTTCACATAAGCGTAATTGCGTAAGCGCAATTAGATCTAACGTTCTATTGTGACGGTAGTGTCAAGCTACCTCAATAGTTCACTCCAAACTCGACTACTGCAAAATGTTATGGGAAGACTATGGGAAGACTAGACTATAGGGAAGGGTCAGCAGGAATAGAATAGGAAAATTTGTGAAAGAGCTGTTTTAAAAATTGATTTAGTTTTCCGTGAGTTGAAAGATGGTGGAGTTTACCGGCGAGAGAAACAAAAGGATAAAGAGTGAGAATGGAGAAGGGAGTGAGAGAATTCTCACCTGAATTCATACTAGATTTGTATATTGGGAAGGAGCACAGCGCATGGGTTGTCAAACTGTGCACATGGGGTACGCCAGGCGCCCGTTAGGGGTAGGGTCCATAAGCGAAAAATTCCAGAAATATAAATTTTCTTTGTGTTTATGGACTTTGTGTCCATCTTTTTTGATTAGCAAAGATTTTTAACGTTGCAACATAAAACGGCATCATCATTATTTTATTTCTTTCACAACCAGTTGCGTCGCCAGGATTTCAGATTAGGGGGGGGCTGAAGCCTCCCGGAGAAAATTTTCCATTTTCATTTGGCAAAATTTTTGACGACCTTTTTTTTAGTCATCCGGCCGAAATCTCATGGGAATTTTCCATTCACCTAGGTCTATTATCTGGGTTTTTTTAAATACGCATATTAGACTATTTTATCTGCACTCAAAACTACATTTCTTTATGCCTACCAAACCGCTTTTTATCTGCCATATCGTAATCGTAATCGTAATCTCGAAACTTCTACAGCGCCCACAAAAGCCAAGTCGCGGGAACCAGCTTATTCACAGGCGCTCAATCAAAACAAAATCGATAGGCAGCGGGTCAAGTCAGGAGAGTCAGGCAGGCAGATAGATGGACGGCTAAGGTGGGTGATGTTTAGAGTTGAAGTGGCGGGGGATGTAAGGAGAAGAGGAAGAATCAGGATAGGATTTTTGAAAGAGCAATGTTTTCAGTTTTGAGTGAAAGACCTGTAGGGAGATAGCGAGAGGTGGAGTTTTGGTGAGTTCGTATGATGGGTCGGAAGTTTGCCGAAGTGCTGGCGGAAGTTTGTTCCAGAGAGGTGGAACGGCAATGGCTATGGAGCGGTTTGCGAATTTCAGTGATGAAGTGATGGGAGGGCGAAGCAGTGTAATGGAGGATGAGGAGAGTGTTGAACGAGGTGGCTGGATGGTGAACAACTGACGAAGGTAGAACGGCTGGGATGATTGAAGTGTACTGTAAGTGAGTGAGAGGACTTTGTATTCGATGCGTTCAGGTATTTTGAGCCAGTGAAGTGATTTCAGGACAGGAGTGATGTGGTGACGTTTGAGGGTTTTCGTCACGGCACGGGCGAGGGCGTTCTGGATAGCTTGGAGGCGGTTAATTTGGGTTATATCAATGTTTAGGAAGAGAGAGTTGCAGTAATCAAGTTTTGCATGAACTATGGATGTGGCTATTGTGGATGCAGTTTTAAAGTCAAGCATAGGTCGGATTCTGCGGAGATCTCGTATGTGCATGAAACAAGTGCGGGAAAGTTGGGTTATGTGGTCGGAGAAGCTAAGATGCTGGTCAAAGATTACACCTAGGTTTCGGACAGGAGAATTTGCGGAGAAAGTGTGGTTGGAAGAAGAGTCATTGTTGAAGGAAATAGAGGGATCAGGAATTTTCTTGAGTTGCTCTCTGAGGCCAATTAGTATAAATTCTGTCTTGGAGGGGTTAAGGCAGAGGAGATTTGAGGTCATCCAAGAGGTGATTTGGGTGACCACAGAGAGAAGATTATTTATGGAGTCAGAGAAGCTGCTTGGAGAGAAAGAGATGAATAATTGGGTGTCGTCAGCATATAGATGATGGTCGACTGTGGATGCTTTTATGAGTGAACTGAGTGGAGTGGTGTAGAGGATGAACAAGAGGGGCCCGAGGACAGAACCTTGCGGAACACCACAGGTGAGGGGGCGTGATTGAGATGATGTTTCAAGTGTTTTGACTGAGAAAGTGCGTGATGAGAGATAAGACTGAATCCAAAGGAGAGCAGTGTCGGTAAAGCCAAAGCAGGAAGACAGTCTTTGGAGTACCGTAGTATGTTATGGTCGATGGTGTCAAAGGCTGCAGAGACATCAAGGAGGCAAAGGCAGGAGACTTGTTGATGAGCGATGGCAGAGACAAGTTTATTGTAGAGCGAAGTGAGAAGTGTTTCGGTGGAGTGCTTTTTAGTAAAGCCGGACTGGTTTGGGTTAAGGAGTGAATTTGAAGTCAAGTAGTCATTGATGCGAGAGAGTTCTGTTAGTTTAGAGATGAATGAGAGGTTGGAAACAGGTCGATAATTAGAAAGGATTTCCTTATCAAGTGATGGTTTTTTTAGAAGTGGAGTTACCAAAGAATGTTTGAAGAGGAGGGGAAAGTTGCCAGTAGATAAGGAGAGGTTGATTATTTTTGTGATGATGGGGTCAATGATAGATGCGCACTCTTTCAGTAGGGCGGTAGGTATAGGATCGAGTTCGCACTGCTTGTTTGGGAGAGATTGTAATAAATTTGACACTTCAGACTCTGGTGTTGGGTTAAAAGCAGATAGTGATGATTGAGGTGGGGAAGACGGAAGGTCGTGAGTGGAGGAGGGTGTATCTGCAGGTGAATCGATGGTAGATTTTGAGAGGAGTGATTGCAGAGAGACGGATAGTAGTTACTTTGCCAGAGAAGAACGAACAAAATGAGTCAGCGATTGAAGAAGATGGTAGAGAGTTTGGAAGTGGGCTAGAGGAGTTCCGATGTAGGAGTTGGTTTACCGTTTTCCAGAGAAGACGATCGAGGATTACAAGATCGGGATTGAACTAGTGAGGAGTAAAACCTCTTCTTGGCCATTGCCAGAAGGTGATGGTATTTGTTTGTAGCAGCTTTTAGAGCAGAGAGGAGTTGAGGGTCATGGGTTCGTTTGTAAGTACGCTCAAGGCGTCGACGGAAAGATTTGAAGGCCTGGAGGTAGGAGTTATACCAAGGGTTGTTAGAGTGAGAACCAGATTTGGTAATAGTAGGAGCGTGTTTGTCGAGGATCATGGAGAGAGTGGTGTTGTAGGAGGACAGGAGGTCATCTAGAGAGGACGGAGGATTTAGGATGAGGTCTGAGGAGGCAAGATCGTGCTTGAAGGCTTCAATGTTTATGGAGCTGATGCGGCGGAAAGAATGAGAGACGGGATCAGGACGCGGAGTAGGTAGTATGTTAAGTTGTGTGAAAATGGGGTAATGGTCAGAAGGAGTATCAAAAGAGAAAGATATGTTTGGCGATAGCCTTGAGAGAGACGATGTGATGATGAGGTCAAGTGTGTGGTTGTGAGAGTGGGTGGGAAAGTTGACGTGTTGGACCAGATTAGTAGATGACAAGAGCGTGAGGAAGTCGGGAGCAAGTGAGTCAGATGGGTTGTCAACATGTATGTTGAAATCCCCTGTGATCAAGAATTCATGAGGAGTTGTGGCAGCAGTGGAGAGCAAGTTGGTAAATTCCTGCAAGAAGACAGAGTTAGGTTTAGAGTATGAGGAGGAGGAGGGAGGGCGGCAGACATTGAAGATGGTTAGGATTGAGTTCGGGAGTTTGAGAGTGATTGAGGCGCATTCAAAAGATTTGAAACAATAGCCAGGTGAGTCAAGGACAGTGGAAGGCTCTCGGGTTAGAAATGCAATCCCTCCACCTATGGTATTCCGGTCGGTTGTCAATTTTGAGGGACGAGGGGTGCTGTACAAGTGGTAACCAGAGGGGATACAATCTTGATATTGAACATGAGTTGTGCCTGAATTGAACCATGTTTCGGTTAAAGCAAAGAGGTCTGGAGGATGAGAGGAAAGAGACAAGTCGTTTATTTCAGCAGCGTGAGCTGGATGAAACAGAGAGCGTATATTTAGAGAACATAGTAGAAATTTGTTTTTGTCTTGTGTAGGAGGAGGAGAAGGAGGAGGGGAAGGAGGCGGTGGGAGAAGAGGAAGAGGAGGAGGAGAGGTAGCGGTAGACACAGCAGCAGCAGTAAGAGGACAGCTAGGAGGAGGAGGAGGAGGAGGAGGAGGAGCAGCAGCAGCAGCAGCAGCAGCAGCAGCAGCAGCAACAGCAGCAGGAGTGGTAGTAGAAACAGAATAGGGTGTAGGCGGGGGAGAGTGAGAGGCGGAACACCTATTGATTGGGCCCGGATTTGCATGTATGTCGCCAGAAAGTAGAATTAAGATGAAGAATAGACTATTGTGAGTACGGTGCTGAGATTGTATTTTGCGGCGAATTGCTAAGAAAAACGGCAGAGGAATGTGGGCCATGTAACCATTCTCTTGTGTAGCGGTCAGAAAGTGGGCGCGGTTATGATGCCGGGGTGAGAACGGTATGTAGGTCAGTGAGAGGCTGGAGGGGTGAAACTGGATAAAGTGAGCAGTTTGGATCCTTAATGAGACCAGGAGGAGTATGATTGACAGATTCATGCTGGGCTTATGAAGATGGAGGAGAAAATGGCTGGCTATGGGATGAAAAGTTAGACAAAGGATGAATGATGCGGAATGAATAATGTGGAGGATCGTGGATGAAATGAAGCAAAAAGTAATGGAACGAACTCACCGGATGGAGAACAGTGTTCCAGAAGAAAGTTAAAGTTATCCAGATTGTAGAGACGGAAAGATTAAGGAAAGAAAAATATGTACAAGTGGTAACCAGAGGTAGCCATATATTAATTAGCAGTGCGCAAATCTGCCTGCCAAACTCGTTTGCTCAGTCAACTGAATCTGAAGAGTAGCTCTTTCAAAATATGTGTTCTAAATTGTGTTTTTTTAACAGGAAACGCCGCGACACAGAGGGTACGCATTCTTACAGCATTCCGCGAAGTGTAAACATGCCCGGAAGGGTAACCATACTGCTCACTTGAGTGACTATAGAAGATGGTAAGCGAATTCATCCACTGATAAAATTAATGGTACCGTACCGTTCTGTTCCATTTATGCAGGCAAAAACGGGTTGGAACAGAAGAATATAGGCCTATGTAAAAAATTATTGGTCTTTATCACAGTGCGAGAGAGAGAGAGAGAGAGAGAGAGAGAGAGAGAGAGAGAGAGAGAGAGAGAGAGAGAGAGAGAGAGAGAGAGAGAGAGAGAGAGAGAGAGAGAGAGAGAGAGAGAGAGAGAGAGAGAGAGAGAGAGAGAGAGAGAGAGAGAGAGAGAGAGAGAGAGAGAGAGAGAGAGAGAGAGAGAGAGAGAGAGAGAGAGAGAGAGAGAGAGAGAGAGAGAGCTGGACCACCGTGATGATGATGATAACGACGATGACGACGACGATGATGATGATGATGATGCAATTTGTTGTTATCACTCTCATTATATTCCTTGTTTTCATCGAGTTAGTGTTCACTTGGAAGCGAATATTGTACCTTAGTGGCTGCAGTAATGATTAAATTGGTCAACTTAGCAGTGAAGAAAAATTCTTGAGCCATAGGATCGCTGCCATAGGCGTACGGGAGATTTCAGCAGTGGGGGCAAAGATTTAACTTCTGCCCGAAAAATAAATCCTGAAATCTCGTGGAAAATACTACTTTTTCCCAGAAAAGAGTTGACGACCTTTTTTTAGTCATTTCCCGGTCTGCCTGCCTGAAAAACAGACTTGCCCGAAATTGCCCAAACAGTTGACGACTTTTTTTAAAGCCATTTTCCGGTCTGCTTGCACGAAAAAACAGACTTGCCCGAAAAGTTGACGACCATTTTTTTTTTAGTCATTTCCTGGGTCTGCATGCCCGAAGCATTTGCCCCCCCCCCCCCGGACCCTCGCCTCGTACGCCTATGATCGCTGCACGTTGACGTGAATTTGTTGTCTCTCTAGCTTTGAAGCTTTTCTGACTTTTTCTTTTCCTTGTAGATATGAAATTCCTCATCAACCGAAAATGGATCTTCGGAGGATGCAGATTTGATTAGATCCATTATGATTTACATTTCATTAGAAATTATGTTAACTATTATTTGAGAACAAAACTCATCTCATTAAACTAAAGCGTCTAGAAACCCAAAACGTGTCTGCACTCTGTAGTACGTAGTGGCGGCGCCAGAAATGCAATTTCAAAAAGTGGCGTAACAAACTTAAGGAATTTATGATGGGGAGGGGTTGAGGGTTTTATGGCCTGGCCGGATGACACCAACCCGGCCAACAGTATTACAGTAAATGAAAAGGGAATAAAGTTGCAAAGGGAACAAAGCAAGGAAAACAATTGTTACTATACAAAGCAATTAATCGTTTTGCTTTTTCTTATTAAGTGGATAAATAACCTTTTTTAAATTTGTAGGCCAAAAGGGGGTTTAACCCCGAACACCCTTGTCTGCGCCACTGCGCGTCGAGGTTTTGGAAGCTATTCAGTAAGATATAGAAAATAGTAAGAATTTTGGCAGGTCATGATGCATGTCATGGGTAGAATGTGCAAGTCACTAGTCAGATATTTTGATCTGCAACGACTTATTCGACATTGCATGGTAGCATCGCCACTGGTCGCACGGATCCTTTGAAATAACAGTAGCATCTAGGCCTAATTGTGACTACTAATAATTATGGTACCTATAGCCTATATAATTATGAAGTTTTCTTTTTCTTTGCTTTAAGCACAATGCTGGATGCGGTTTTCTTAGACTTGCCTTGATTAGATTTAATAACGTGCTGTTTGGACATTTCTTGATTAGAATTTAATAGAAGTGTTTCTTATGAGTTTTTTAAATTGAAAACGAGTTTTTTTATTTAGCTTGATTAGAATTGCTAGCTACTGTTCGATGTTTTGTGTTTGAAAAATTGGACTGTTAAATTCTCGCTTTTGTTGTGACTTTAATCACTTCATCGCAGAAGAGACCCTAGGCCTATTTCAAAACATGTGACAGCATTGATGCAGGCCATTTTCCTAATTATCTACCTTACTTATTATTTCTGAAAGACAGCTATCTTGCTGCGTGGACTCTTGACAGAAATGCATCGTCAATGCTTTGGACATGCGCATTGCTAAAAACATATTTAAACGAGTATTAAAGAGCTGGAGACAGCTGTGACTAATAATAAATATTATTAACAACTGATTTATTTCACCAAACAAAGTTTTGTAGGTAAACTTTATGTTTATTTCAATTTCATAATAATTTCTTTGCTGATCGTAGGCTGATACTAGTAACTGTGTGGCTGACGCAATCACTTTATCGATCCAGAATGTGTTGATACTTTCGGTTTCTGCTATATTGCCATCTTTTTTATTCTGCTTGTGAGGGTTTATATGGCGCCGGTATAAAAGTCGAAGCGCTTTGTAAGAGTTAGTGTGTAGACCTATTCCTGCCATGTCTCCTTTCGCGTGTCTGGAATTATTGCTGACTCGGCACTCTATTTTTTCTGCGGTGTCATCACTATAGTTGAGAGGTTGACTATAATATAGTAGACCCATACGGAATTGGATTGCTATCGTCGTATTTGGGGTTTAGCCAAATGATTTGTTGATCCCGGATTTATATGCTTGGCGTGGGTTTCCATATGGAGTAATTATAATAGTTGTACTCGAGCTGAAAGTTGGTTTGGAAAAGTTGCCGGGTCTTACTTTGGCAGCCGAGCCGACGCTTTTGGCCAGAAATGTTTTTACCTTTTTTAAAGTCATTTACCCAAAACTCTAAAAGATCCTTGTACCTAGTTTTGTCATCTGCCGGTTGTCATTTTTAGTCATTCACAGCCGATTTTTTTAGTTTTTGTTATGCGTTCATGGGTTAAACAAGCCCGGCAACAGCAGGTTGCAAAAATCACTAGCACCAATTTGATTCATTATTAGATAATGATGCTATACAAAAGTATTAATATTAATACTGCCACCTTTTGGTGACCTCAAAATATTTATAGTGCAAAGTGAGAATGTTGAGAATGAAGAGGGTGAGAGATGACCTTTCCCCACTCTGTTTCATAGTCGGGTCCTAACCCAGACTGGGGAGTGCATTTTCCCAATTATGATGCAGTTTTACTAAATGCATCATTGCCTTAAAAATTACACACTATAGTAAATGGTCATTGTGCCTTCAAACTGCTTAGCAAATGCAACATTGTAGAACCATACGATATCTTGGTTTCAAGTTCTTACAAAAAATCACTTTCCAGTAATCCAAATTTGAAACCACTCACTAATAATGACTGTAGTTGTAACAATTATTTTTGGCCAACAATGCCATCCTGGTAGCTTAAATTTTATTATTCTTAAGTGCAAATCACCACTTTAACATTTTAACGATAAGCTGCATTGGTTTCCCAGTCACTTGTAATGCACTCTTGTCATTAAGGTGTTAATGGTAAAATGTGACAATTATGAAGCTTAAAGCTATGAAACTTACACATAGAGATGTGACAATCCGAACAAATGTCCACAACCACAGAATTGAATGTTTTTGTCAATTGGTATCCTTTGATTGATACAAAATATATCCGCATCGAACAATGATTAACAATGATTTTAATTTTAACCTTCACTATACATTTCCAATTTATCACACTACTAGCCGAAAGAGGAATGGATTATGCAGTTTTATTATGCCATGGAATATATTAAGGATTTTGTATGCAATAGCAGCAGGATTAAGAATAATCTTTCATGAAAAAATAGGCTGACCGTTTAAAGGAAAAACAGTTAATATTCTTTGTTACTGATATTTAAAACATTGGTCATCATACGATCTTTGAGGGCATATACCTGTTAGATACAGATGTGATGATTTCAGCAGCAAACTAACCTTCATTGAAAATTGTTTTTCTGCAGGAATACACACATACAGCAATGAGTTCATCCGAGAGTCCATTTAACAGACTGCCAAATGAACTTAGAGTAAAGATATTTCAGTATCTTCCAACGGATGACCTTGCAAGGTGTATGAGAGTCTGCTCGACTTGGAACAGTTGGCTCCAGGATTCAGACTATCTGTGGACAGCTAAGCAAAAGCAGCTGTGCCTTAAGTCTACACCGAAAACCGATCAACCGTCATGGAGTCAAACAGATGAAGAATCACGAATGGTAGGCTGCTACAGTGTAAATGTTTTTCTAGTTGCTAAATTTCTAAAGCACTGCTTAAAAGATTAGTACAGGAAATGCTGAGCACGAGTATGCATCTATTTGTACCTAGAAACCTCATTAACCCAGCATCGGGCTTTTGCTATTGTTGGTCCTTTAATTTGGAATCACTTTCTTTCTGAAATTCGTGACAGGATTCTTGTTGGAAATTCACCTGCATCTTTTCACTGCTTGAAGACATTTCTCTTTTCATGGGCCTGTCACGCTGAGAGCGCTTCTGAATAGCTCTGCTGCTAGAAGCGCTTTACAAATGCTTGATTAGATTAGATTAGAGTATGTACAAAATGTTTAATAAGTTTATTAAAGACATGACTGCAGAAATGCTAATTATCACAGATACTTATGGTCTACGTGAAATGTCTGCATGTACGCATTTGCCATGCAAATAATACGACTGAAATTTGAGAATGCACATTTGTATTCAGAAGTGCACGACATATGCATTATTATATAGAACTGTACAGGTTTGCATGTATGTATCGATTAAAAGAATATTTATTGAATAATGTCCAATCATTTAAATTCTATCAGAATCTTACGAGAATTGTTTGTATTTTTGTATGCAATATTAATTCCTTAAACGGATCAAGACAAGACTAAAGACACATTATGTAAAAATGGATAACTCTTTGACTAAGTAGTTGAGTTTGTTATTGTATATCTTCTTCTTTTCGTGCTCTGCCCTTAGGCAGGTTCGAATGTTTGACGTCTCCAATCTTCTCTGTTCTGCGCTTTCATTTTCAGCTTCTGGTAGCCATCTTTCATCATCCAGTCTAACAGTTTTTGTCTTGGTCTGCCTCTCGTTCTTTTTCCATCCATTTTCCCCTCTATGATTGTTCGCAGCATCGAGTTATTGTATATACTTTGTCATATATACTGTGTCATGGCATTGTAGAAATTAACAGTATCATTATCATCACCATCATCATAATAAAGATGAATTAATCTGGACTCTAAAAATATTGAGTTTTGTTAACCAGTTTTTAATTCTGTATAATAATTGAATGTTGCTATGATTTTAGGATCAGTTTATGAGGTTGTACAAAGAGAGTCTTGTCAAAAGGAACTGGCTTTCTGGTCGCATGGACAAAATATCATCGTACAACGACCTTCCAGGCAACCATATTTGTCCAATGCATGTAGAAGTCTGGGGAGAAATTCTTGATCATGAACTGTCACGATAGATCCATGTACCTGTTGCAATCTGTTTAAATTAATTTATCTGAATGAGTGCTTTTGAGCCTGTATGTGAGCGTGTGTATTTATGTCTGGATGTGTTTGTGTATGTTGGTATTTGTGTGATTTCCGGTGAATTTTCATTTGTTGATAGTTAATTGTTGGTGGGTGATAGTGGAGCAGTGTTGTTTTATTATGTGAATTTATTCTGGCTTCCCAGTGATTTTTTAAGTTTTGAATTTTAGTTTGTAGAATATATTTGTTGTTGGCATTGTGTATTTGTGTATTGAAACCTTCTTACCAATGTTAATGTTTTGGTATCTTGTATTTATTGACGTTAGATTGATAGATAATATGTATTAATATTTTGCCTTTGCATATTATTTATTGAAAATTTAAATAGCGAATTGTAAAATATTGCTCAGCTTTAATCTGTCTGCAGTTTCTTTTATTTTTCTAATTCTCGAATGAACTTTTTAATTGTTTCAAGGACAAAAAGTTTCTAAACATGCTAATGACTAGATCACTTTCCCAGGATCTTGTATTTATTGAAGTTAGACAGAAAGATAATATGTATAATTATTTTGACTTTGTGTATATATTGAAATTTTAAATTCAAACATGAATTGCAAACAATTGCTCAGCTTCAATCTGTCTGCAGTTTGTTTTCTTTTTTCTCTCTAATTTACAAGTGAAGTTTTTAAAGGATTGGGTGGGAGGCGGTTTGTCCTGGTCGCACTCTGTCTACCTGTAAGGTTTCTGATGAATAGCTCCATAACTGACCAAATCGTGAAAATAGGGAAATTTTGGTTTTCACTCGGCCCTGTGGTGAGTCGCTAAGTCGTTCCCTGGGTGGCTCTGTGTCTAGTTGCAAGGTTTCAGGTCAACAGGTGCGAAATTGTGGTCATGCATTCGGTACAAACTCACATACATTACCGCAACAACTAATAAGTATTATAAGTAACAAAGCAAACTTACATGAAAAAAACGTCTATGAAAAAAAACGCATGAAAACGAAAAATCATAAAAACAGTAACGTCTCAGAACGAAAACGACTAACAAGTAATAACGCAAACTTACATGAAAGAAAACGTCCAAGAAGAAAAACACATGAAAACGAAAACATTATAAAACAATAACGTCTCAGAACGAAAACAACTAATAAGTAATAACGCGAACTTACATGAAAGAAAACGTCCAAGAAGAAAAACACATGAAAACGAAAACATAAAAACAGTAACGTCTCAGAACGAAAACGACTAACAAGTAATAATGCAAACTTACATGAAAGAAAACGTCCAAGAAGAAAAACACATGAAAACGAAAACATAAAAACAGTAACGTCTCAGAACGAAAACGACTAACAAGTAATAACGCAAACTTACATGAAAGAAAACGTCCAAGAAGAAAAACACATGAAAACGAAAACATAAAAACAGTAACGTCTCAGAACGAAAACGACTAACAAGTAATAACGCAAACTTACATGAAAGAAAACGTCCAAGAAGAAAAACACATGAAAACGAAAACATAAAAACAGTAACGTCTCAGAACGAAAACGACTAACAAGTAATAACGCAAACTTACATGAAAGAAAACGTCCAAGAAGAAAACATGAAAACGAAAACATCATAAAAACGATAACGTCTCCGAAAGAAAACGACTCATAACTCAAACTCATATGAACCGAAACATCTTAAAAGAAAACCATATGAAAATGTAACTAAACGTACTAAACACGTTATCATAAAAACGATAACGTCTCAGAACGAAAACGATTAATAACGCAAACTCATACGAACCCCAACATATGTTAGAATAAAAACATGAAAACGAAAACAACTTAAAACGATAACGTGTCAGACCGAAAACGACTAATAAGTAATGACGCATTAAACTTATATGAAAGAAAAAGGCTAAGAAGAAAAGCGAATGAAAACGAAAACATAAAAACGATAACGTCTCAGAACGAAATTAATTAAAAGACAATTCGGATTAACGCAAACACATATAGACTAATGTTCGGGAGCGGTCTGACACCGAGAAGATGACGGCTTCTAAACTGTAGGTCAGCAGGCCTATAGATGTAGGCTACTATACGTTGCCATTGACAGCCGTCACGTGATTAACGGCTGTTGGTGAAATTGTTAAAAATTAGAAGGAAGCGACAGTTAACCAAACCTTTAATTTGGTGTCCTGATCGAATATTATATGGGTCCACTCTGCAGCAATCAACAATCTTGGACTGGAGTGGCGAACTATTCATTTATGTCTACGGATCACTGCAGTTGAATTTTTAATCAAAATTTTTAATGAAACTTTCAACACAGGCCTAGTAATTAAGCGCGCTACCATTAATTTGTGCGACCAACGATACCAGATGAAAACGTCATAACTCCTGATTGTCATAAGTGATTATATTAGGCCTACAGCTGGAAAGATGACGTCATCATTGCCTGCATCAACGACCTCATAATATATATATTAGGCCTGCATGCTGCGCCATCTATAGATAGATATTCGTTTAATTCGTGAAAAACGTCCAGGTTGACACACCGCAGTCTGGTTACATGGTGACATTAAGAGAGAAACATCATAAAATGAAATTAAAACGTCTTTCTAAATAGATCATTGTTAATGAGATTGAATGATTTTCTACTAGCTCAGAGTTCTGTAGGCTATGGTGGCATATATAATTATTATAGGCCTAACAGTGTTCCAGAAAAGAAAATAGTAATAATAATTATTATTATTAGGCTATAGGCTATAGTATTATTACGGTGACGAGTTTAGGAGGGAGAAGTGCACCTCGGACATTATAGTGATCTATCGTTATGAATTTCCACACTGCGCAGTGGTAACATTTTATAGGCTGTCATTTTTTAGTGAAATTGGTCAAAATTTGTGTTGATTATCGTGGTTCAAAACTTCAAAAGTGCCCATCTCAAAGATTCCCATTGTTTAAATTTTTTACTTTTTTAATGTAGGGGCCCTATAGGCTTACACTTTATTCTCTAGGCCTAATGGCAGCATATGTGCATGTTCTTCGGCCTCGCGTTCGGCCGCCTCCAAACACAGTCTTCGCCTTGGCATATGGTTGAAAACCGATTATAAATAGTGAGTTTTGGACCGCGGAAAGGATTAAGGAAAGAATTAATCGAGCTACTCGAATGTCGATTCATTAGCTGAGAGCAGATGCTCGGAATGCACGTACTGAGACCAGCATCTGAACTCAGCTGAAAGACCTCCACTTGAGGATTTCGTAGTAGGACTATAAATAATTATTTATGCTATGATGATATGTTTGCCTAATTACAATCTATCTTTTTCCTGATATTTATTTGTTTACAAAGCAAACGCAAGAGAAAGCAAATTCGCCTACAGCTATTTTACGCTTTTAGCACCAACCATACACGTCGATGATAGCGTTACATAAATGAATTTATTTTCGCCGGATATCCTGTGTCACTGATCGTGTAGCCGGTGAATTTCCGTCGTGGTCGGCCTAATTTGTTGCATCAGAAATGGCAGATCAAAGACTTGGACAGCCACATCTTTCAAAGCAGGATTTAAACACTCTGGTAGAATCCTTCATAATGCTGCGTTCTGCTGTTTTATTTTGTCGTCGATTTGTAATTAGACATGTACCAACAACTTGCTGTTAGACGAACATCATGTACGCGATGTGATAATGACAGCAACATTCCGCACACTATTTATTCACTAGGCTATTAGATTTATTTTAGAACATTATATGCTATATATCTGGTTATAGCAGTTTTCGGTGTTGGGTTCGATTATGCAATATTCAAAAGCTTGCAATCCGTAAATTGTTAGGATATGCTTTCAATATTTTCAACATGTAGTCTAACTCCCATTTATCGCCCAGTTCAGTGTGTGACCGTCGTTTTGTAAATGTATTGAATTGCAAACAGAACAATGAATACACGTTTGCATTAAAATATTGACTGTCTGTTCAGTTCCTCTGTAGTCGCGAACTGAATACGTTGAGCTGTAATCCCGAAGACTGCATGCCTGTCCATGTAAACAGTATGGCCGCCCAAGAAATCGCGAAAATAGAGCGCTACGGCCTTAGCTTCTAATTTTATATTTACTCATATTTACTGCGTATTTTCCATCGTTTATAATTCTATTAACCTGACCGTTTTTCTTAGATCTCGCGTTGATTACTTACGTTCTGAGTGCAATGCATTGTATCATGGGATGCAGCTGATAGGTTGCAGCGCTCTATTTTAGGCTAGCTACGTCGTTGGCAGCCATATTGTTTTGTATACAGGCATGCAGTCTTCGGGATTACCAATTTAGCAGTGTGTACAGCTGTTAGAATTTAATTTGATGCTGCAACCACCATGGTACTATAGGCAGTTGTCTCCTATGTGCCGGTGTCTTTTGTAAGATTACTTGCTCGTGTGCATGTTTTCCATCATCTTAATTGATCCCACAGAGGTTGGCCCCATATACATGTTTACTGTTTAGCTGAGATATTTAATATTGCACTTGCGGACCCGTACTGATCTGGCCATTTATAATGATCGGTGATATTTTGCACGATGGGATATTCTTTCCCTTGGCTAAACTCAGGGCCTAACATTTTTGCCTGTATTTAATACTGTTGTGACCAACTCGGTTCCAGTATTTAAGTGCCCATACAGTTTGAGCCTTCCAAGCGTCCTTCCAACAACAGTGAATTGTTTAAGTCATTCCAGTTCCTCACTCTGATAATAGTTGATTTTAGCAGTACATATTAGAAACTAAGTTGAGCTCAAATGTGCCTGTTTTAAACCATAATGTTGAGCCAGTTTAGAATATAAATAGGAAACTCTGCCTGAAACACTGGGCCTGCACTTTTGTGTTGGCTTCTAAATAGTATGCTGAGATTTTGAAAAGGCAGCTTGGTTTATTTTTATTGCCAGCTTTTTGGTGCCTCTGTATCTTGCTTGGATGTACAGAAGACTAACTCATAATCTTATGTGTTTTCAATATTTTAGAATGTCAGAGAGTTGACTCCTCTAACTGCGGAGGTCATTAGTAGACAAGCTACAATTAATATCGGTTAGTATTAATAATGATCTTCGTTTGATTTAAACTGACTCAACACGGTATACGATAACAATTCATAGTATTAATTGATGATCACAAGTTATTACAGGAGTCGAATTTAACTGTTGGCAACCATGCAAGGTGCCATCAAGTCGTACTACTGATTTTATCAATGCCATCTGCCGAATGGAAGGCTCAGTCGACCTTAGGGAGTGTAGCAGGAAGCGGTCCCGCATTCTTAAGTTCTTCGTTTCAGAGTTTTATGATTGCGCTGAACCTCAAATGCTGTTCATGACACGGATAATTTTTATTTGAATTGAGTGTCACAGTTGCTGTCTTATATAAGGCAAAAAAAAAATAATGTTGTGTTTCCGGTAACAGAGCTAAAAAAATTGGGTAGGTAGGTCGACAAATATTTTTATTTTGGTAAAATATTTTTATACAGTGACTATACGAAAAATTATACCGAAATACTCTTTTTTGCATATAGGTACACGCTGCAACAAAGTACGTGTTCTAAGCAAGTATAAACTGCCTATTTCCCTGCACCTAAAATTGCTCTAGAAAACAATTCTATTAATTTCATTTTGTTGACATCCTTTCTGGTAAGATAAAGTGGGAAGGGAATGGGAAGATGAGCGCGAACAAAACATCACTGCTAGGGGTCGTTCCAGACTGATCGAGCCAGTGACTAGTTGCACAAAGTATCGTACAAGGGTCTGGGCTCGGACCAGTTCTGTTTATCATATTCATAGCAGCTCTCTGCACCTTATGTGATGACAACCAATTGTGTAAATACGCTGATGACCTGAGTGTATTAAATCCGGAAACTGCCACCATTGGACTCCATGAAGAATTTGATAATATTAAGCAGTGGGCCATCATAAACAAACTAAATATAAACGTCTCGAAAACCAAGGAGATCATTTTCAGGCGTCCTGGTATCGAACGCTCCTTAGACCACTGTCTGCCTCTACCCGGTATTGAACAGCTGAGCAGTGTCAAGTTGTTAGGAATCATCTTACAAGCTAACCTCTCTTTCTCAAGTCATGTTAACTACATTCTTAGTATAATAAACCAGCGATACTTTCTAATGAACCAGCTGAGACATCAGGGCCTACATATCTCGAAGCTGGACGTAATATTTCAAGCTATCGTTGTCTCTAGAGTCATGTATGCACTACCTTCATTTGCTGGATTTCTTACGGCACATGATATTGCGCGCGTCAACGCTGCCCTAAAAAAGGCTCGTCGATGGCAAATCTCTGAGAAGTTTCATACAGTGGAAGAGCTGATTGCTCGAGCAGACAAGAAGCTCTTCAAGAGAGCTCAATTCTTTGGCCATTGCATTCACCAGCTCCTGCCACCTCTTCGGGAGGACAAGTACCAACTTCGCAAGAGAGGACATCCTTTCCTGTTGCCTCTCGTTAAAACAAATTTGTTTAAAAACAGTTTCAGTAACAGATGCATTTATAATTATATTTAGATACAAGCTAACATGATTTTAATTGCTGTTCTCTATCATAGTTAGATATTTGTATGTATTCGTTTTTGTTATACAATGTAATGCATGTGCGCTTGACATAATGCAAATAAAGGCTACTTACTTACTTACTTACTTACTTACTTACTTGCCTAGAGGTTGCTAGATTTATTTTCCCTAGTCACCGTTAGAGGTGACTCAAGTGAGAATGATAAGGCTAGAGGTTTCTCAAGACTGGCAACCAGGAAGTAGTTAGGCAGGCGTGAAACTCTAAGGCAATGTGAATGTAAATAAAACATTTCATGCAAAATTTTCCGAGTCGCTGCAATAAAAGTGAGTCGGTTGGGTTACCGGAAACACAACATTTTTTTGCCTAAGATCCAACTCTTTACGGAAGGCAATGTCACCGTATTATGTCAAAACAAATTTTGGAGAAAAAATTTTTTTTAATAAAAAATTTGTTTTTTCATAAATTTTTTTTTTTAAATAATTTTTTTTACAAAATTATTTGAGTCGCGGCAATAAAAGAGGGTCGGTCGGGTTACCGGAAACACAACATTATTTTTTTTTTGCCTAATGTAACAAAGAATTTTCTCCCAAAAGCAAATCTTGCATGGCTATCAGGCTTACCATTTCCAAATATATTTATACAAATGTGACTTGAGTGAACAGAGCATATGTGTTGTGCTGAATTAATTAAAGCAATTCACAGGTTTAAAGAAAGGAGTTCCCAACAGTAAGGTCTGTTGCGTGAGAAAACCTGAGCAACCTGCTAATCTGCAAAGGCAAGGGGCATTAGAAAATGTAAGACTTTTTTCGATGCCTGTACTTCAAAATGATGTTTTGTAGAACTTTATTTCTGAAGCGTGGAATGACAGGCATTGTTGTTTTTCTTTTGTGTGATTGCAATCTTTACCTTCTTTATGTCGTTCTGTGCAGGTACCATCGGCCATGTGGCTCACGGTAAATCAACACTCGTAAAAGCCATCTCAGGTGTACAGGTATTTGCATGAATTGCTTTGCTAGGCTCAGTACAGTGGTGCATTTGTGCTTCAGCGAAATTATAGACTGAGGTTAATTTTGAAGTGTCAAGATGAAAACTTATCATTCCTTCATTCATTCATTCAAGTATTTATATAACACCTCTTAAAGGAAATTACCCAGAGGTGCTCCTGACTCCAGCATAGCCATATGGAACAGTTTTTAAGTGCCTATAGAATGTGCCAGAGAGTGATCTAGGGAACAAGTCAAGTGGTAGGGCATTCCATACCACCAGGCCAACCACAGAAAAACCACAACTCTGCTTGAGCAAACGGGACAAAGAGCACTTCCTTATCAGCCGGGCGTAGGGACCGACCAGTCCGAGTACTTGACACAGGCCGATAAAGGTAAGTAGGTAAGTTGGAACAAGACCTAGAGCTCTGGCATCACCATATCAAGGAAAAAATTCTGTATTCGATGCGCTGACGGACAGGGAGCCAATGCAGCACCTCCAGCATGTAATGATGACCTGTAACTACCAATAAATAGTTGGTATGATCATGTATTGTTTTAATACTGAATTAAGGTCATATATTGTATTAATATTGGATTCTTGCATTGATATTTAATGTTTTTAACTTGGCCTGTTATGTAATCCAGCAAATCTGTGCCATTTAGTTGTTCACAATGAAAACATATGGGTCTCTGATGCGATGGTCCCTGCTGTGATTAGTCTCGGGTCTGTTGAATCACGCCAAAGACTGATGGTTACATATATGCATATTTAGATTTGGGCAACAGTTCCTTTTATGAATCTCACAAAGACACTAAGAAACTTAGTAAGGTTGTAGGACCTGTGAATATGTTGCAGTTTTTATGGCCAATGAGTGTGTATATTATAAAAAAGTCTTGTGATCAGACCATTCTTTAAATTCTGATTGGTATTTTTGTATCAATTGTTTTCTTTGACAGACTGTTCGTTTCAAAAACGAATTGGAAAGAAACATCACAATCAAACTTGGCTATGCCAATGCAAAGGTATGATTAGGTTTCCACAGTTCTTTTATGGCATTTATTAATATTTCGTTCATTTCATTTAAAATTTTTTATATGAGTCTTGTGTATCAATATTAATTAATTTTTATATGTATGCTTAATAACATTAAAGTTATTTTTTGTTGGTTCATTATGATCTTTGCACTAAATTACTTGGATGAATGAGTTTCGGTTGCTTTTATTGACCATCATAACTTGTGGACTACAGGTTGCGCAGGTCTTTACATAGGACATAATGGAAAAAATGACAGATTGCTTTTGTCTCGACAGATCTATAAATGTGATGATCCTGCTGTGGCTCGGCCTCAGTGCTACACTTCAAGAGGGAGCGCCCATCCAGATGAGTTTCCATGTGAATTCTCCAACAAAGGCAAATACAAACTTATCAGGTAAGTTTTTCATTGTCTTTTCTAACAGGTTCTGTAGTGCCTACACTTTCAAATGCACAGGGCAGAAATTTCTGTTTTCCCCCACTTTTTTTTCGATGCACGATAGTCTGATAGTTATTAGCACAGAATGCAAGACTGAATATACGTTCCTCTACTCAGGGTTTACTCATGAATCCATGAACATAAACTGCTATTGGACAGCGCTATGCTTTCTCTGTTATTGGCCCCCATGGTATTGAATGGGCTCCCACTGTCTATTTGCCTAGGGTTTGCTATGCATTTTGCGTAAAAGCCTTCCTTTCAACCTTTCAGCACTTCTAAGTAGTAACCTTGGATAGGCGATATGTAAATCTCTAAAATGATTGTTAGCCAGGAGGTCAACATTCAAATCCACAGCGATTAGCCAGGATATTTTAGAATTTCTGCTTCATTTGAACCTCCTGATCAGCCTTTTTTTAGGGGTAATAAGATTGCTTTGACCATGCGGTCAGTGGGACGTAGAGGATTGTTTTGAAGGCTGTTTACTTAACACTTTGTAATGACCACAGTCTGTAAAACTGAAGTTTGTCATCTTTGAGTTGTTTTTGTGTTAAATTTGTAGACATGTGTCGTTTGTTGATTGTCCGGGCCACGACATTCTCATGGCAACCATGTTGAACGGTGCGGCCGTCATGGACGCCGCTCTTCTTCTTATTGGTATGCACCTTCAATTCACAAGGATCATGACAGATATTTGCGGCTATGTTGCTGATGTTGATGTTTGTGCCTTGAGATATATTCCAGAGCCTATTGTATCCATAACATTGCATTTTATTGAACCCATGTAACAGTAATGACATATAAAAAATATAATAGAGTTTTAGGAGAAAGTGGATGGAATATTGAATAGGTTAGAGAAAAATGGTATGATTAGGGATATGCTTTTCTAACATAATAGAGTTTTAGGAGAAAGTGGATGGAATATTGAATAGGTTAGAGAAAAATGGTATGATTAGGGATATGCTTTTCTAACGCTACAAAAGCGGGTGCAATGGAGTGGGAAAAGCCAAGAGACGGGCCAAGTCTGAAGTTAAATGGATGTTCAAGGAGGTTACAGCAAGCTAAAGCTGGACAGTGGACAAGAAGAAGAATGACTACGCTCGAAGGATCAGTCTGCCTTAACAGTCGAAAACGAAGGAATAAGGAAAAATAGTGAACAGGAATAAAGAGATACATGTCAGAGAATTTGTCTTGGCATAGCAGAATGTAAGAGATGTATTTCAGAGCCATCTTAACCATGAATGTGAATCCGAGAATTAATTAATGATGTTGGTGTCTTTTCTTGCTCATACTTGTGATCAGCGGGCAATGAATCGTGTCCGCAGCCGCAGACGTCCGAGCATCTCGCTGCGATCGAGATCATGCAGCTGAAGCACATTTTGATCATGCAGAACAAGATCGACTTGGTGAAGGAGAGCCAGGCGAAAGATCAACAGGACCAGATCGTCAAGTTCATACAAGGTCAGATCTCAATTAGGTTTGTAGCGAAGTTGGTTTCATTACGAGTTCTTGACAGTTTTGAACTTCATTGCAACCTGTCACCACCTGATATATTTTTTCGTTTAGTCGGCCATCTTGGTTTGTTCTCATTGGGATTTTTTTACATGGGCGACCCTCCCCAGTGGGATCTCCTTCCCTTCAGAGCCTCCTTTGGTAGCCAACGCATTCTTATTTTCTACATTTGCTGTCACTTTGGGTACTCTAGTTGCAATATAGAGAGAGAATTGAATTAAATCTGCTTGCTGATCTGCCGAGCATATACGGTGCACCTATCATCGTTCAATTAAGTTGCACATGCATAGATATATACATTGTGCCACTGCTTGACAAAAGTCATGATTTTAGGTAACAGTGTTGAGTAATGTGACCAGTGTGGTAATGTCACCCAGTTGCTATTGCATTTGTACTTCATGATAAAGCCCTTGTGATGCTACACCGGTTAAATTATGTGATGTTAAGTATATACTTAAATGTATTTTAATTTCAGGTTCCAGTTCAATTTGATACCTGCATTGCATGTATCTGCCATATGAGAATTGTGAAAAAATAACTTGGGGTCAGACATTGATTTATGTGGATTTGTGGTGTGCAACGAAGATTTGTCCATGGTACCCTAAGAAAGACTAGCAGGGTTTAACCCTCAACCTCTTCGACAATTCCCACAATGTGTATCAATACAGTGTACAACTTTGATTCTGTTTTATTATAGGGACAATTGCTGATGGAGCCCCAATTATCCCCATCTCAGCCCAGCTGAAGTACAACATTGATGCCGTCTGCGAGTATATCGCTAAAAAAATTCCAATTCCTGTGCGCGATTTCACCTCTGAACCCCGTCTCATAGGTAAGTGTTGCCATGGTTTTTATTACCAACATAGTCTATTCCGACATTAATTATCTTTCTTATTAAAATCGGTGCCACATAAGTGCATGGCCTTGCAACGGCTTCGAGTCTATGCACTCTGCCGAAATGTGCACATGAGAGAAGTCACGTATTGTGTTAAATTATGTGTTAGCTGGCGGATCTTTTTTCTTGCCATATACATTTGCTATATTTTTTATTGCCAATCGTCAGTGCATCTAGCTTTTCATATCACATATCAACAAAACTCTGAAGCGTTCTTTTACAATTTTAGACCTCAATTTGTGGTTGCTTCTGCTGCTTTGAATGACATTATGTCATTTGGAAGTGCTTGCTAATACAGCACTACAGCACAGTCTCTTTTGCGTAAAAAATGTCTTTTAGGCAGTGGTCTTTTCGAATTCCTGGTGCCCTAGGAAAGACTAGCAGGGTTGAACCCCTTCAACAATTCTCGTAATGGGTATCTACAATTTTGATTCTGATGTTACGTGATGTATCTCTGTTGCCCATTGTTAAGGTCCAAAATTGTCAGCATCCCGCCATGCTGTCTTTTGAATTGTATTGCATTACTTGTTTTCCACCTTTCTAGCCGCACGCTTGAATTGCAACCAATAGCAATGAATGTTATGTCACCTGTTGAGTGTTGATACGGACCACAGTGCAGCTGAGACAGACAATGTGTGGACTACCTTTGTAGACAAAATCTTCTAAGCTGCCTATGCAATTAAACAGCACTGATATGCACAGAGCATAACTGGATTTTTTGTCGATTATGCACATGATTTAACTATGCACATATGCGGTGTACGACGTACGCATAATTATCTTGTGTTGTCATCTATTGATATACTCTAGATTATAAAAAGACTTGCCAAAGTTTGCAGTTAAGATTGATATGAATGAACAAATAAGCAAATTTTGCACTTATTCATTGTGCACTTATTCATTGTGCACTTAACCACCGTTGACTATTATTATTATTATTATTATTATTATTATTTAGAATCTGACAGCATATTGCTGTGACTAACATTACATTTATGAAATCTGGTGTTGTTAGCAAATGTCCTACATATGTTGTTCATTGTTGGTCGCAGATGTTATTGTGGTAAGAATTAGATGTTTTGTCCTCCAAGGCTGCCACAGCTAAGCCTGATTGATTTTATTGAAGACTTGTTTGTTAATAATCAACGAGGGGTGATTCTGTTGTTAGCAGGCCAATTTTTTTGATTGATTTGAAGGCTGGACTGCTTATTTGATTGACACTGGATGTTTGCTGTGTGCTGGATATCCAGTTATATGCAATGTTCTGTGCATGTCAGTGCTGCTTGATGCGTAGGTAACTTAGAGCATTCTGGTTGTTTGGGCAGTTCACCTTTGGTCTGTCTTAGCTAACTGTTGTAGTTCATATATCCATCATCATCGAAATCCTTGGGCTAAATGCCCGTAGGTGTCCGGCGCCACTCTCTGTTTGAGTCTGTCTCGCGACATGTTGCCCATCTTCAACCTGTCCGGTCTGCAGGTCCATACCATTAACATCTTGAACCAGCTAGACCACCTTGTCTGATGAAGAGAATATTGGGAGAGAGGCACGAAGGACAACCTGGGTCAATGCCCGTATGTGTCCCACGCTCTCTCCCCCCGACTCTCTCCACTGGTCTGTACTGACCGGCCTGTGCATGTCAGCTCCACATCATGACACCTTGAAGCATCTGGGTCGCTATGTCACTTGTGCCGTGGTTTTTGCGGATTTCAATGGTCTTGGTCTTTTACTGCCAGCGTATCTCCACCCACCTGGCAAACCTTCCTCATTTTATCCGGGCTTAGGACCGGCACAGGGAAGTTGCTGGTTCCCTGTGGCAGAGGATGGATGCAGTTTAACGTCGTGCCCAGGACACCATATATCCATACCTCACTCTATTTTTAATGATTTAAATTGATTTTGTTTGGTTTTTTCAGTCATTCGTTCTTTCGACGTAAACAAGCCGGGTTGTGAAGTGGAAGACCTAAAAGGTGGCGTTGCCGGTGGCAGTATACTGAAGGGAGTACTTAAGGTAGCGTCACTTATTGAATATTGCAATTAATTAATTATCTGTAATATAGATCTTATGTGTCAATATTGCATACAAATCAGCCTCTCAATTTCGACCTTGGATAGGGGACAGTCCATGACCACGTATAAGTTGCTACTTGTTTTGGTGTAGCCAGTAAATGTGGAAATACTTAGTGAGAACTTTGGTGTGGACATTCGGGGTTGATAGATGTTAGCTATTAGCTATTATTATTTAAAGTGTAAAAAAATGCATGTAAAACATATTTGGCTGGTCGTTAAAGGGTTAAACTGTCGGCCGATGTGTATCGCATGTGTGGTTGTTTTCCAGGTTGGCCAGGAGATCGAAGTCCGACCGGGCATCGTGTCGAAGGACACGGAAGGCAAGCTGACCTGCATCCCAATCTTCTCTCGGATAGTCTCCTTATTCGCTGAGCAGAACGACCTCCAGTACGCGGTTCCTGGTGGACTTATTGGTACGTATGCTGCGAAACCAGCTCATAGCATTCTTATCAATGTTGCGAGAATACTGATGTCCAACCATGCCACGTGGCATGGTTGGACACATCGATTGAAAATTTAATTAAAACATTCTACTATCTTTATTGTAATTACAGATTTACAACTTTTCACAAGAAACTCATCACACGTAGTATTGGTAATTTTAAGGGGCAATCCATTTAATGTGTATGCAGAAATATAGAAATATTGGTGCTCTACTCACTGTGCACATGTGTAATACTCTGTACAGTGTACAATTATGTTTTGCATCTGTCAACCTACCGGTACGTTACTTTTTTTTGGATTCATCCCTGAATTATTGTTTTCTGGCGTTTTTATCTAATTTTTATCTTCTGAAATTGCTTAATTTATGACATTATTGGTTGATTTTAAACATACTTTTCCTTATGACAGTTGGTTTGTTCATTTCAATTTTAAAGGCTCTGAATTTTGTACGTAGGTGTTGGAACCAAGATTGATCCGACTTTGTGCCGAGCGGATCGTATGGTTGGCCAAGTGCTTGGCGCCGTTGGAGCACTTCCAGAGATCTTCGTGGAACTGGAAATCTCCTACTTCCTTCTGAGGCGTCTGCTTGGTGTACGCACGGAAGGAGACAAAAAGGGCGCCAAGGTTACTGCTAAAAAATTATGCATTGTTTACCTATGATTCCCTTTGGCCAACTGCTGAACTTTAGATTCTTAGCGTATGCAACACGTGGTGGCTGGTCCGCTGTTGTGCCATGTTAGCTTGACTTGCTGTCAACGAGAGTGCAGAACGACGCCAAGCTGGCTGGTTAAGTAAGTAAGTAAATAGCTTTCATTTGCATCTGACAAGCACACATGCTTTACATTGCATAAAACGATTGCATACATTTTAAAACAATTAGCTACAACAGTTAACACCAGGTTTCAAAACTCGCTCATGCACATCTAATTTGAATTAACAAGAAGCAGCATGAAAGGATGTCCTCTCTTGCTAAGTAAATACTTGTCCTCATGAAGAGGGGCAAGAGCTGATGTATGCAACGGCCAAAGAATTGTGCTTTATGCAATAATTTTTTCAACCTTCTTGGTTAGTTGTGTATAGATCAGGATAAATAATAATTGTGGAGCAGCATTTCTTGTTTTGCAGTTTTGAACTAACGATTGACCAGTCAAATTACTGATTTCTTTGTGTGTGTGTAGGTCCAGAAGTTGTCTAAGAACGAGGTGCTTATGGTGAACATTGGTTCGTTGTCCAGTGGAGGACGAGTGTTGGCGGTGAAGGCCGATTTGGCAAAGATATTTCTTACGAGTCCAGTCTGCACGGAGATTGGAGAAAAGATTGCCCTCAGCAGGCGCATTGAAAAGCACTGGAGGTAAGCAGGAAAGCTCAGTCTGTTGTAGATGGCACAGCATTCACTGATGATTATCCAATGCGATACAATACAGAACTGTATTTTGATATTGCCCTGTTACTGTTCTGAAGTGTACAAGACCATATTATGTCAGGACATTGACGGTGCAGTTGTGCAAATTGTATTGCAGAGCAATTGCGAGTGAGGGACGTGCTCGAGGTCCGTACAAAATAACTGCCTCAGTCAAGTCTCAACCCCTTACTGCTTTCAATACTGGCCAAGTGCTTTAACCAATCATCCATCATGTCATTAATTCACCTGGGTTTCAAAGCAAAATATTAGATTAGCATTCTTGAATACATGTGTGGTGCAGTAGTGATATGATGGGGCCATCTTTCTGGTACAGTATGTACACATAAACCAGAAAATTTTGCTCGCTTCCTCCATACAACTGCGTACATACACTTGACACACCCCTCCCCGAATCCTAATTAGGATGATCGGCTTTTAATCAACTCGGAAGCACTGTACTTCATGACTTAGCACAGCCAACCCTGCATGATTAAGATATCCTGATCTAGTTAGGTAATTTTTGGGGAATTTTGTTTAAAGACAAACCAAAATGATTTTTTCTATCGCTATTTTTGTTTGTGTAATTTTTTCTGAACTATTCGAATAGTCTTATTCACAACTGCAGTTTTACATTCAATACTCAATCTCCTTATCGAAATATTTTTGTTCAGCTGATTGATTGGCTGATTGGTTGATTGATTGACAGGTTGATTGGTTGGGGTCAGATTCGAAGAGGCACGCCTGTTCCACCGGTCGTCACTCAGCGTTAGAAGCCAGCGAGCCATGTCATCTTAGTCCGTTGTACGGTCCAGGAAAGGGAACGTCGGGAAAAGTTTATGAACGCGTGCATGGGAATATCTGGCTATCGATTATTACTTTTCAATCTGTGTTCATGTGCAGTCGGTTGCAAAGTGAATTTCTCATGACGTAGTACTCCATAAGACCTTTTCTGGACAGCCGTGAAGAAGGTTTTTCGAATTGAGATCGGTGAAGAATTAAATACGGACAAATATTTAGAAGAAGTAATTTTTCTATAGGTGTGAGTGAACGGTGTGGTGGGTTGTGCGCAGAATCTAGAGTTGATGCCTTTGTTGCACGTTGAATAAACTTTACTCGTGAAACTTGACTTTTGTGCTTTTATTTAATTAAATTTGCCTTAATGTGGTCTGGTACTTGTGTTCCTGTGTCACGAAATAGAGTATCCCCCGTAATAATTGTATCCCCCAAATTAAAAAAAGTCGAAAAAACCGCTTTCGCGTGTATTTTGTTTTGCAAATTAATTTTCATCTGCTTTGTTTTGAACAATGACATTAACAGGTATGTTTATTCCTACTAGATAATTTGCTTTGCCCTGTTTTTAGAGCACTTAAAACATTTAAAACACTTAAGAACGCTCAGAGTCACTAAATAAATTCGAGTTGCCTTTATCTGAGCGTTGATTAGGACACTTAAAACAATTAGAGTCACTTTAAATTTTGATTACAGCATAAACTTTTTTATTATGCTCATTTTTCAAAAAAGAGGATAGAATGGTTTATCCCCCGGATAGTATAGACCGGTTAATTCCATCCGGGGAGGATAGATTAATTCATCCCCCGGATAGCTTTCAGGGGGGATACTCTGTTTCGTGTCACCTGCACAAGCAATGGTGTACAGCATATCAGACTTTTGGTGTACAGTATTTGGCGTATTTCATGATATGCAACATTCGGCATATTAAATGATCAGTTGAATTATATATATATGTAAAATTTCCTTCCCATATATAATTCAAATTCAGTTGATAGCAGTATCTTGGTCAATTCATTATTGTTAATAATCATTACATATGTAGATTAAGAATGAATTGAATGATATTGATATAGTGATTAGTGCATTTACCGTCTCCAGTTGCCTTGCCCTTAATCACCATAGTAAACTGCAAATTTCTAAAGCTAAGAGCAAAACACCAGCATTTTGCTGGAGTCGGGAGCGCCTCTGAGTAGTTTTTCATGAAGGGGCGCTATATAAATTTTCGAATGAATGAATGAAGTGCTGCATGGTATTATATTTAAAAGACAGTGGGGTGTTACGGTTGTCTATACTGGACAACTGTTGTTCTTGTTGGGTGAGGGGTTATGATTGTTGGCCCAATGTTGGTTGACTACATGCACTTCATAGAGTTTATGCAGTGCTGTTGTCTGCCGCCTATTACCTTTGCTTTGTCTGTATGCCTGTGTAATGTGTTTTCTCATACATCTCCTGTGAGAGATTGCCAAACATGAAGATCCCATTATTACATTTCTCCTAATGTTGCATAGAGTGACTAAGGACAAGGACAGTGGTGTAACTACCATGTGTGCAACTTGTGCAAAGCACACGGGCCCACGACCTCCAGGGACCCACAGAGATTGTTGAATTATTAGCCTATAATCTAACCTAATTAGTAATTCACGGCATTTTGTGCCATGTAGTTTTTGTGAACATACTTGCATTGTTCTAATTCGCTACTTTACTGACGCCTGTTAACCGCCGTGCATGCAGGAAGGCAGGCCTATACTGAATTCCCTTTAACTTTTTTTCGTCTCGAGTCATGACGTTCAAAATTTGATTGCGCAATTACGCCAATGTGTGTGAACGATAATAATAAATAATAGGCCTAGGTCTAATTTAGTTTTAAGTTGAGAAAAGTAAACAAATCGTACCCGCATCTGATTTTCGTTCACAAGCTTTCCTATGCAAAGGTCATCAGAGGAGGACCTATGCTATCGTTTAGGATAGGGGTGATTATATCTGTCTAGGGGTCATTGCATGATTGCATAATTACGTAACGCCGAAAATGAACGTTTTCGACCCACCCACCCTGTAACGCTTCGTAACGTTGCCCTTGACCCACCCACCCCAGCGTTACGTAACGATTGTTACAAAAATCAGTTGAGATTTAAGTCTATTACTGACTTGTGTGTGCGCGTAATTATAATTCATATTTTCATAGTGAATTTGATATAGTATAGTATGTGAATAAATAGGCTAATTTGACAGTAGACTAGGCTTAAAATATACACAATGTTTTATTCATATAGGGCCTAAAATAAACAATAGGCCTAGGCCTAGTCATGCGTGAACTTTAATTTTCTTAAACTATAAGCTCACCCCAAGAATAAAATTTTACACTGCTGAAAAGTTTCACGGACTAAATGACTCATTAACAATTAATCAAAATTAAGATGAACTAAGTCTGGGCACTTCGATAATTATTAATAGAAATATTGCCGAGTTTTGCTGAGCATTAATTTTAAATGTTTAAGACGTGTCCACTAAGTAAAACATGCTTCAAAGTGGTTCTTCGATGTCAGAAATCCAAGGGCAATTAGGCCTATACCACGTTGTTCCGTTGGTAAAGCTATCACAGATCCAAACAATTCGAAGAGCAGTTTCCGGTTATCACAAATGGGAGAACAGAATTGACCTGGTGTCTGCTGCCGGATCTTATTCACATAAACAGACCTACTTCGCCGAACTTCGGTTAAGTTTTAAATCAATGTCACGAAGTACTTCGACCACATGATGTCTGAAGTGTCATTCGAATCTTTCGATGGTAATTTAATAGTCATTAATAATTTTTTCGTGGCGTTACGTAACGTTCAGCTCCACCCACCCACGTAACGTTTCGTAACGTTTTCAATGACTCCACCCACCCTAGAACGTTATGTAATTATGCAATGACCCCCTACGTTCTTGTATTGCAATTAAATGGTGCGCCGAAGAAACTTCAAACTTGTAACAAGCATGCTCGTGTATTCTGGTCATATATGCTGGTTATAATAACAGAAGGCCATAGGCGGAGACCTGGGCCGAGAATTGGGGGGGGGGGGGACGGAAAGACGCGAGATTTTCCGGAAAATTTCTGACGACCGGCGAAATCTCGGGAAAAATTTGTATTTTGGCCGCCAAAAAAGTTGACGACTTTTTTTTTTTTTTTTAGTCATCCGGCCAAATTTTGACGAAATTTTTCTATTTTCGCCGCCAAAAAAGTTGATGACCTTTTTTTTTTTTATTTATCCGGTTAAATCTCGACGAAATTTTATATTTTCGCCGCCCAAAAAAGTCTTGGCGCTCAAACATTGGGGGGGGGGGGGGACAAATGCATGGGCCGTCCTCCCAACACTTTTATTGGGGGGGACCGTCCCCCCCTGTCCCCCCTAGGTCTCCGCCCATGCAGTAGGCTAGTAAACTGACATCTCCCTGAACCAGAGTGAGAATTGCCTGGGTGTTTGAGGTCGTTCAACCCTCGCTAGTCTTTCTTAGGGTCACTTAGTTAAGTCTTTTAACTTTTTCACAACCCAACTCCACGTACGTGGATCATAAGTCACAAGTCGTAAGCATAAGCTAATCTACACAAGTCATAAGCATAAGCTAATCTACACAAGTCATAAGCATAAGCTAATCTACACAAGTCATGAGCATAAGCTTATGACTTGTGTAGATCATCGATTTTTAGCTCAGCCAAGTCTATTAAGACCACGGATATTTCATGACACTTCTTCTTTCTGGGTTAATTGTTATATATCTACTATACATATCTCTCTTAAAACTTCGTTCTTTCTTCGGTATTCTCGCACTGGGAGTGCTAACGAATGGTTCTAACTGGGCTAGACCAGTGCTATATAAATTACTAATTACATTACATTACAATCATTTAAAGTAGAGTAAAACGGTCCATTTATATGGTACATTTTAATTGACAGCCATGGTAAGTTTTTTGAATGGATGATATTCAAATTTGAATGAACGAATGAATGAAAAGTGCTATAGTCACTTCGTTCTTCTTGGTCTTGGCATATGAGCCTTACGAGGGTACGTGGCCGACTTCTCTTGCCAATCTTCTTGCACTTTCAGTGCGCAGCCTACATGTGTACTTATTTTAGAACCGAGTATGGATAGGTGTCCTGTTTCACAGTGGAGCGGAAAGTTCGAAACAATTTTCTTCAAATTTTTTAAACATATTAAAATATTGTTCACAAAGACGACATGAGCAGACTTATTTTTAGGAATTGGCACTGAAGAACCTGAATATTTCAAAATATTATATTTGGCCTATAGGCCTATAGCTAGAATTACGGTGCCTGTAATAATGGTTCACAAGCGACCAATCCGAAAAAGTAGGTTAAATATCAACCAATCAAAACAAAGAACTTGTCTTAGGCATTCTCTTGATAAGCGATAGTCGGATCCAATAATCATTGGGCTCGGACGAATTTTAGATTGAAGAATATAGTTAGTGTGGCCTATTGATCCACCGCTCGTTTCTGTAGCGAGTAGTAACGGTCCTCGGTGTCGTCTGCGTAGCCTTTGTTCTTGCTCACTGAGTGGGATATGGGTGGCGCATCGAGTCTGCGTTCGATATCGTCCAACTGCAAAAATAAAACAGCTGTTAATTACCTCAATGTTTATACAAGTAGGCCTATGTGCACTTGTTATAGCGCCCCTTTAAGAATCTCCTCAGCAGTGGCGGCGCTAGGGGGTTAAGCCCCCATAAAAGAGGCTAATTAAGCCCCTAAAAAGGCCATCCTATATTTCTACATTGAAATTTCCACGATTTTTCCATGATTTTCGGCCGAGGACAAAAAAGGTCGTCAGAAATTTCGGCAGATGAAAATGGGAAATTTCCTCCGCGAGGCTTCAGCCCCCCCCAAACCGAAATCCAGGCGCCGCCACTGCTGCTAAGAAGCGCTCCTGACTACAGGCTACAGCGCGAACACTGAATCGGAGTTTCACGCTGAAGCGCCTGAGCAATTGCGAGTGAAGGACGTGCTCAAGGTCCCTTAGAGGCGGCTTTAGGTGGATTCGAATCTGCAACCCTAATAAATTCTTCGCAGGGAAAATTTCTGACCGTCTTGCGGCAGAACAACGACTAGGGCAAAGGGTTTCTACCAGCGTCTTTGCTCCAATTTGCCTTCTGCTGTAGCGCATCGATCCACTGATTACAAACTCATATATTTTCACGGTTGCGCCAGGAGTGGACCCTGCGTCGCATAGCACTTGAATTCCTGTCAGGTGAGGTAGGCCTATAAGTGTTTAAATAAGCACTTAAGACTCTTAAGACTCTTATTGTATTTCTGGCTGATTTTAAGATCGATCTGCGTGGTAATGGAAACTGCAATATGGGCCCCCACACATATGGGCAAAAGTTGTAGGCTATATATATATATATATATATATATATACACATATATATATATATATATATGTTAAAATCAGTAGTTTTCGAATAAGTTGACAATTTGTTCAGAGATTTTTAACTAATTTGTGCTATTATAATAAACAATGAGAAAAAATTCCAATTGCATGTGTGGGGGGCCCCTAAAGTGTGGGGTGCCCTTGTTCGGCCTAACATGTCGAAAATGCCTTAATCCAGCCCTGTTTTACATGCCGTTTATTCTTTTGATGTCATGATATAATTACTTTATGTTATTATGTATTGAAAAGAAGAGGCAGACTCACGATTCTTCTCAGCATCGTCAGAGACTCTTTGACGACGTAGCGCCTGTCTGTATCGCTGTCAGTGGGGAATCTCTGTGGCTCTTCCACCTCCTCCTCCTGCCGCTCTTCCCTCTTCCCTTCCTCCTCCCCTCGGTCGTCGACATCCTGAAGATCCGTCGTTCCAAGCAGAGACCTCAATCTATCGATGGCGGAGTCAAGCTGAGCAGAACGAGGAGAATGACCTCGACGGTCATTTCCAATGTCCACCAGTTGTCTCTCATCCGACGGTTGCCTACGCCGGTCATCATCATCTTCTCTGGAGCCTCTGTATCCACCAATGTCCTTCCCTCCTCCATCTCCTCTGCCTCCTCCTCCTCCTTCTCTCCTTTCTCCTTCTCTCCCTCCTCCTCCTCTTCTTTCTCCGCCTTCTCTTGCGTCCTGTATGTCGGACCTTCCTCCTCCTTCCGCTCTTAGATCGGTCGCCACATCGTCATCGATACCAGATCGCTTTCCGTTGCCTAACAGACCGAAGACAAGCATGATCAGTGACGACGATGACAAAGACAATGAAGATCATGATGATGACGACGACGACCAATGATGATGACGATGATGGTGACGACGACGACGATGATGATGATGACGACGACGATGATGATGATGACTATGATGATGACGATGACGACGACGACGATGATGATGATGACGATGATGATGATTATGATGATGATGATGATGACGACGACGGCGACGACGATCGAAGTGATGGATCGAAGTGGATCGAAGTGAATGTTGATGCTGTGGACGAAGGTTGAAAGCAGACGAGAAGCAGACGGGTGCAAGGTAAACAAACGGCACTGAATAAAGGGGAAGGAGAGGAGGAGGACAAAAGAGGTGAAGGGGAAAGAGAAGATAGTTTTTGGACGAGGAAATGAAGATTGTGGAGGAATTGGGGAGGGTGAGATGTAGGAAAGAAAGCTGGAGGATTGGAGTGGAGTGGCATTGCAGGCTTGAGAGAAATTCAAATTAATCAATAATATTTGTTATATATTATCTGACGATGGCAGATAGAGTTTCATTGTGTGATGGTTTTAAACACAAGCACAGCAAATGATCCTTTCTCGCTTTCCATGTCAGCAATAAGTAGGCTAAAGGAAGCATCAACACAGATAGAAACACAATAATGGCAACATAATAATAGGCCTAATAATAATCTTCGTTTAATTTCAAACTGACACCACGCAGAATTATTTCAATTAATACTTAATAGTATGATTTGTGCAGTTATAAAAGCACCTATACAGTGAAAACTGAAAACTAATAAAAAAAAGGTCATTGTGCTCGGATTGCAAACAATTTACCATGTACGATGTGCAGTGAAAATTAAGAAATTGAGTTTGAAATTATATGTTGTTTAGCCAACTAAAAAAGGTAATGTGATCATCAGAAAATGAAAAACATGAGTCTACTATCAGTATAGTAACCTACTCAAATACTAAAAAGGTCATCTGATTTTAAGGAAAAGAGTAGCCTATTAAAAACCTCCACAGCCTGAAGAGAAAGAAGTGTTTGCGCAGTTCTAAAATTCCTTTTAAAAAGTCTCCTTCTATATTCACCAGCGTTTTTAATGAAGGGAACTCGTTTAAAAACAATGCATGTGTGCGTAGGCCTATACATAACATAACCTAAGTAAATACGTAGGCCCCGACGCCCGTGCAATTATTTGCATGTGGGCCTATGTTTTCAGGCATGCATCAATAGCATTATAGGCTTAATTGCGTCCTGAAACAGGTGTTAAGAAGTCTGTAGCAAATCAGATTACGTCGGGTAGGCTCTAAAAGTAAACGGAAGATAAGACTAAAGTAGGTCAGACAAATTATAAAGCAATGTAAGGTGGCGTTAGTCAGCGTGTGATAAAGCAGGACTTTCAAAAAGGATTTTTAGAACTGTACAGCCTCTTTCTCAACTCTTACCCTGTCTTATCTGATCCTCTACCTTCCAATTCCCGGCCCAGACGACACCCGCCTTAGTAGCTGTCCCGCCCATTTGATCCTATGTTAATTGGAACTCGACCCGGACCACCTACTCTTACGGACAACCCTTTTGACTTGACGCAGCGCTCGTGAATAACCTGGTGTCCGTGCTTGGCTTTCGAGTAGCGCTTTAGAAGTGTGGAGATAACGATTACGATTACGATCGTCTCTCCCTTCCTCCATTGCAAATTACTCACAATCCGACGACAATGACCTTTCTACTATTTCTAGGCCTATAGATGCACAGAAGTACGTCTACAACTGCACAAACATGGGCGGAGTTTATCAGGGGCTAGGGGGGCTAAGCCCCCCCTGAAGAAGACCCAGAGTCATTTTTACCGTGTAAATGGTATTGTTTCTCGGGCTTAGCCCCCCACGCGAAACATGCGAATGTCTAAAAAAGGTCATCAACTTTTTGTGCGGGAAAAATATTTATCGCGTTTTCTGGACCGAGTCTCAGCCCCAAAATTTGGTCCCTCCAAGAACGGAAACCAAACTCCGCCCTTGTGCACAAATCCGTTTAGATCTGCACATTTTGTCAAGAACTGCACGATAAAAAAGCCCCTGATAAACTCCGCCCATGTTTGTGCAGTTGTAGACGTACTTCTGTGCATCTATAGAAATAGTAGAACGGTCATTGTCGTCGGATTGTGAGTAATTTGCAATGGAGGAAGAGAGAGACGATCGTAATCGTAATCGTTATCTCCAAGTAAGTCTGGCAAGACGAAGCAAGACAGATGATTCTTGAATTGGTATGGCAGGGCAGGGCAAGGCATTTGGCTTAACCAATAAAATTTTTGCAGCACCCCTATCTTATGCGCATAAAAAATTATATTGGACGCACCTGTGGAAACACGGAACATTTGCGATTATATATTATAGGCTACTTACTAGCAAGACAACAATTAAAATCCAAGAATAAAATTCAATCGCATTGCATGCTAGTGCAATCAAATGTAAACAAGGGAATCCACGGTAACCATGGCAACGAGTGCTTACCTCCAGCGCATGCGTGAATGGCCCATGCTCCGGAACATTTTCCACCTGAAAAAGAACAGAAGATACAGAGTATCGTTGAATGCAAACGAAGTCTACGAAACATCAACATCGCGATTTATAAAATGCGACTGTAAAGGCTCTCAGAGACGCTCACCTTCGTCGACTCAGTCATGATACCAGAAGAGTTAAGATACAAATATGCCATTAAAAACTAAACAACTCACTCAACTAGGCTCAGTTATACGTAGGGCCTACTATTATTTGTGAGTCCTTTACAACAAAACGAAAAAGTCTTTCAACAGTGTTCCACTGTGATTTTAGGCTATGGCACAATTATATTATTCATGTAAAAAGCAATAACACTAACTAGACTAACTAAACTATAACAGACTGTAACAGTATCATGCAGGGACGCCATTTCTTTATTTCCATGGTGCAGAAAATTTCAGGGTCAAAACTTGGCCAGCTTGTAAACTTTTGCATTTAGTGTATATATAGATGTGCAAGAATCTGTGTTTGATTGATCAAACATGTTTTCTTCTTCATATTTATTTCTTACTATATGTTTGATGCAGTTATGGGAATTATTTTAAACACTATAGAGGGATCATTGCATAATTACGTAACGCTCGAAGGTGGGTGGGTGGGGTCATTCAAAACTCTACGAAGCGTTATGTGGGTGGGTTGGTGTGGGAGCTGAACGTTGCGTAACACCCTTGCAAAAATTGAGTTATAGGCTTAAATAAATATTAAATTAACATCAAATGCACATCAAATGGCGCTTAGACATGATGTTTAATAAATTAATACACTGCCATGGTGCAACCGAAGTTAAAACTTTTTTGAATAATATTTACGGATGATTGAAGGGTGTATAAAAATGAGCTGTTTTAGAACAGCAGGATACAACGTTGTGTCAATATTTTGATAATCACATAGTTTGGAGTGCGTCGTCGCGTCGTCGCTTCAGCCGATGGTAAACACAAAATAGCAGACTGGTTTTTCGTTACGTAACGCTGGGGAGGGTGGGTGGGTCAAGGGAAACGTTACGAAGCGTTACAGGGTGGTTGGGTGAAAAACAGTCATTTTCGGCGTTACGTAATTATGCAATGCCATTGACCGCTAGTATCATCTGTACTTCCTAACGTTATTCCTTCTCCACAACACTACAAATTTGTGGGGCGCGGTGGTGTAGTGCATGGTGGCGTCGTTGCCTTGAAGCCGGAAGGTTTGAGGTTCGAATCCACCTCAAGTCGCCGCGTAGGGGCCTTGTGCAAGTCCTTCACTCGCAATAGCTCAGTGCTTCGGCGTGAAATACGATGCAGTGTCCGCTCTGCAGTCGGGAGCGCCTCTGAGTAGAGTGCTTGAAGGGGCGCACAAGTGCACATAGGGCCTACAAACAAATTATATTACTGTCAGCGTTGCGCCTAAGTAGAAACGAGCCAATATTTGCCGATGGGTTTTTGTCCTATTCCCCGAAACAAGTCCGTACAAATTTATCAAAGCTCTAAAACAATGCGATGGAAGTCTATTACGAGGTTTTAATTGCGAAGTAGTTTCCTATTAAGCCTATATTATAGTTTATCGTTAGGCCTAAACGGTGTTTTAAACTACCGGTATATAGGCCTTTAGGAATTGCAATCGTCTGCGATACCGGTAGCGCACGATAACAATCGAGAACAGAAATGCGCAATGAGAATCAAACTGACGGACAGACAGACAGACAGACAGACGGAAAGGCATTTCGCCAGGTTGAATCTGGAAAGAAGACGAGATGGAGGAAAGAGAGGTGAAAGACAGAAACTTGAGGTGGTGAAGCAAAACATAGAAATGCGAAGAAGATGAAAATCAGGATGTATACAGCATGAACGGTAACAGCTGTACAGGGTGCGCCAAAAAAGACCCCCTAGGTTTTTTCCCAATATCTTGGCCAAAAGTAAGAATTTCAAAATGAAACTTTACAGTCTTGAAGACAATTCAAATTTACATATGATGGCCAGATTTTATCAAAATATTTCAAACAGAACAAAAGTTATATCACTTTTAGTGAGGACACCCACCTTTTTTGACGTTTTTGAATCATCCAAAAAAACCGAGGGTGGTCTCACTAAAAGTGATATCACTTTTGTTCTGTTTTAAATATTTTGATGAAATTTCGGTTATCATGTGTATATATGAATTGTCTATCAGCCTGTAAAAATGTGATTTTGAAATTCTTACTTTTGGCCAAAATATTGGCAAAAACCTACTTTTTGTTGCGTTACGTTTTTGAATCGTCAAAAAACGGTGGGTGGCCTTTCTAAAAGTGGCATAACCTTTGCTTTGTGTGAAATATTTTGATGAAATCTGGCCATCATATGTAAATATGAATTGTCTTTAAGACTGTAAAATTTCATTTTGAAATTCTTAGTTTTGGCCAAGATATTGGCAAAAAAACAAGGGGGGGTCTTTTTTGGCGCACCCTGTATATGCTAAGAACATAAACACGAACAATGCGATGAATATACCGAAGGAGAACAAAACGAAACGAAAAGAACCGAGGAAGAAATTGGCGAAGCAAAAGCGTAGTGGGTTGGTATTGGGGCCGTTAGAAAGCGGTAGCAATTACGGTGGTAGAGGTGGTGGTGGTAGTGGTAGAAGTTGTAGTATTAGTAGCAGCAGCAGCAGTAGTAATAGTAGTAGCAGCAGTACCAGAAGCAGTAGTTGTAGAAGTAGTAGTAGTAGTAGCAGCAGCAGCAGCAGCAGTAGTAGTAGCAGTAGCAGCAGCAGCAGCGGCAGCGGCAGCGGTATCGGTAGCGGTATCGGTATCGGTAGCGGTAGCGGTAGCGGTAGCAGTAGCAGTAGCAGTAGCAGTAGCAGTAGCAGTAGCAGTAGCAGTAGCAGTAGCAGTAGCAGTAGCAGTAGCAGTAGCAGTAGCAGTAGCAGTAGCAGTAGTAGTAGTAGTAGTAGTAGTAGTAGTAGTAGTAGTAGTAGTAGTAGTAGTAGTAGTAGTAGTAGTAGTAGTAGTAGTAGTAGTAGTAGTAGAAATGATAAGCATAATTTTTAAAAGTAGTAATGATAGAAGTGTGTATAAAAAGTAAGAGGGAGAGAGAAATATGAAAACCCGTTAAGTAATACTCAAAGAATCACATGCGAGAAGTGCAGAAGCCTAAATTGTGATTTTTGCTAATTGACTTGAATCTACCAACATGCAGGGCCTACATACCTGCAGCTGGCTGGATGTGACACCAAAGGCAGCAAATAACGAATAGAAGCAGAATATTTGCCGCATTCGACCCGTTTGCTCGCCTCATGTTCGAATAATTATAGTCAAAAGATGTTCTTCTTGCGAAACTCCCGTGTCCGACCGAAAACCCGAAACTTCACCAGATGACGGTACTTGTCCTTTTATAAAGCTCTTTCAACGTGAACGTTTGTTCTGAACGTTAGAATCAACGCATGCAACCTCCTTCTCCTCAATGATCTGAGTTGGGATGCTTCTGGCGTAGACTTCTCCTTCGCCTTAATCGCATTGAACTGTCACGAGCGAAGTAGGCCAATTGCCGCCAAATCGCAGACAATTATAGCTCTGGTCCAAAGCCCGATTCCCTGGCTCTCCTCCGACTGCGGTCTGAACTGAGCCCCGCATCTGACAGCGTCCGCTCGCTGTTCCTTTTATCGACTATGATGACAGCGCAGCACATATGCTACATGTAGCTAATGGATGTGTAGACTTGGCTAGTAAATACTTTCGCCTGCTAATGACACTGTTAATCTTGTTGTAATGATTCCACAGCATCCTAAAAGAGTGCAGTGGCTTGTCTTGTTTTCTATTATTATATAGAGTTACTAAATTTTACTGTCTTTGGAGATGAATTTTATTCGCTGCCCAGTTTAGTTCGCTATTTCAATTTCTTACTGTCATTCGGTTCCGAACTTAAATCTAGAGTTTTCATGCATGCATTCCTACCATAGCTTGACCTCTTGTTCATTTGTCAATCGGGTTTCAACTTGGTTTCGCAAAAGATTTATGATTTTGAACAGGTGCAAATGAATAGATGTAACCAGATATGGACATGATTCAAATGAACCGGTGCAAGTGAACAGGCGTAATTGGTGCAAATGAATTGCTGCAAATAGTAAACCAGTCAACTAGGAATAGCTCTCCTAATGATTTATAACGGACCGTACCTTAAATTGTATTTATTCTATACTTATCGCGCGGATTGCCTGTAGGGTCAGTGGCGGCGCTAGGGGGGGATACCTACCAACCTACATCTTATCTTATCTTATCTGACCATTTATAAAGCGCTTCTCGCAGCAAGAGCCTTTCAGGAGCGCTCCCAGTGCGTTTAACTACAAGGCTGGAATATAGATGACACAATGAATAAAAAAACGCACCGTACGTACGCATGACTGTTGAATATAGGCCTACATGTATATAACCGTAACTATAACCATCAGTTTATTGGTTCAAAAGTATATTTATGTTTGTACTTGTATGCTTTTGTACATATGCAGTGGTTGTGAAGGAGGTCACACAGGAAGGAGAGACACACACAAACAGAGACAGAGAGGCGAGCAGACAGACAGGAATGAGCAGATGAACAAATCTCCGCTAGGCCTATGTGTAGGCTCGACATTACCGCGCTGACGAAAGTGACATATGCAATGGATTTGTTCGCTGTTGTCAAGCAGCACAGGGTGTTTGTATCTTCGCCTTTTAATTGCCTTTGGGTTCCACTTAAAACCGGCTTTTAACAACAGAGCCGTTTTATTCTTGCAAAGACATCCGCTTTATTTCGGCTTGCTAATCAGCACCGAACTGATCTTTTTTTACTGGGCTCTATTTTGTTACTTATAGGAGTCATTATTTTAGTCAGCTGCTGGGATTAAATTTCGTGGCTGTGGAATATGCAACTGAGAAATTGGGTGACTGACTGACTGGCTATTTTACATATATATATATATGCATAAAAAAGAGTATCGTTGGAGAGCACTATTATAAAGAAGGGTGCCAATGCTAAAAAATTCAAAATTCTGGATAGGTGATTATTAGTAGCTCATTCCAATCCATTTTGCCCAGAAATAACTTTCTTGCACAGTTCTACTTGCGTCCTGCAAAATTAATGTCTTAGGCTGTTTATGCGAAAGCCCTAGGCCTATATGGTTTCAGAAGATCGAGATTTCTCATATTCTGCCAGTGCAGCTGAGTGTTTTAAACAAATTGTGCGCATTTCCTTACAACAGTTTAAAACAAGGAACTAAAAAATTGACGAGTTTATTACGATATTAACACAGTTGCAGGTTTACGTTGTCGCTGTAAATGGAATTGGTATGGCCATACAGTGTTCGAAATTGGTACTGTTCGGAATTGGTACTGTTCGGAATTGGTACTGTTCGGAATTGGTACTGTTCGGAATTGGTGCTGTTCGGATTTGGTACTGTTCGGAATTGGTACTGTTCGGGATTGGTACTGTTCGGGATTGGTACTGTTCGGAATTGGTACTGAAGGACACCGAATATATCGATTTATATAAATTAACATAAAAAATTGGTCATTAAGCGGTACTGTTCGGAATTGGTACTGAAGGACACCGGTACTGTAGACATGCGTAGGTGCAGAATAGACTTCTAAGCAAAGCATTTGGCTTAGGCATTCGCGCAATACGCGTGACAATACGCGGTTACTGGCTCAGACGAATTTAAATCGAAGAATTTATTCAGTGTGGCCCAGTGGCCTAGCCAGGAATTTATGCTGGGGTTATGACCTGGCCGGATACCCTTCCTTACACCAACCCAGCAGTAGCCTAAATAAAGAGGGAATAAAGTAAGAAAAACAATTGTTACTACAAGCAGTTGTTTTTGGTTTTTCTTATTTAAGTGGATAAATAATCTTCTTATAAACTTTTTCCTAAGCCAATGGGGGTGTTTTAGCCCCCGAAACCCCATTGTCTACGCCACTGGTGTGGCCTATATTCATATTCCGCTCATTTCTAAAACGAATAGTAATAATGTCCTTGAAGTCGTCAGAGCGAAGTCTCATTTCTTGTTCACTGATTGTGGAGCTGGTTGCGTACCGGCATCCAGCCTGCTTTCGATATCGCCCAGCTGCAAAAATAAAACAGCTCAAACATCAATTGCTATTTCGATTATCTTTGTACAAGCAATGATGCAATTATGTCATTAATTTTCATGTTTGAGCAATTTTTTAAGACGGCAACGCGGGTGAAAGGAAGGGCAGCAAAAGTTAAGTTAGGTTGCTCGTATGAATTTTCTCGCAGAATAGGCATCATCGTTATTATTTCTATTATGATTATAATCATGATGATCAGCCGATTCCGTCAGTCATACGTGTGCCTATGACTTGCCTATAGTTGCTGTTGAAAGTGTTCTTTCAAGCGTTTCAGTATGCTTGCACTATTACTAATACTATTTGCGACTTCGCCAGTCGATTGCTAGTCTTTGAGTTCAAATGGTCCGCAAAGTAGCTTCATGTGATAATTATTAGGCTATTATGCCTACTTCCTGCATTTTATTTTTATTTTCGAGAGTTTCATCGGCTGCTTTACATTGTTGTGCCCAGGGTGAGAATTGCCGGGGGGGTTGGGGGGTTTCGACCCCCAGTCTTTCTTAGAGCCCATGTTAAAGTATGTTTTTTACACCCCAATTCCAAGTGTATAATGGTCCAACCCCCCCAGTTATTTTTCCACAATTCTCACACTGGTTGTGCCATCCTGTTGCTTTTGTCTCGTTGCAGTTTCCTGACTTCTTTTGTGAGCCAGACAAATTGTTTAGCCTCTAGATCCATTTCGCAATGTGAGCTCGTTGTTTGGCTATGTTTCTTATTTATCGTTTTCAATCGAATAATTACGATGCTTCGTCTGAAACTGGTCTTTCGGTTTCTTGCAAAGAACGTTCAAATATATTCTTGACTGCAGTTTGTAGGCTATTCCTTACTTTATGCTGGGTCATTCATATCTTCTACGTTGTCTGGATTGTTGATCTGTATATTCATCCTCACAGGGCATGCATTAAGCATTTGCTAAGAAATTTTTAGAACTGCACAACCAGACATTTTTTAATGCGGCTTTGTTTGGCAAAAATTTCCCGTCGTTTCTGAAATTTTCCCCAAGAAATGTCGCAAGTCGGCGACGATAAAGCTGATAACCTTTCTTAAGTCAACAACTTAAAAAATTGTTTTATTTCATCTTTCTGCTTAGTTTTCACTACACATGTCCTTTTTCCTTCGTGGTATACCGGCCTGTAAGTACTTTTTCTAATGATTTTCACTGCACATTGCTGCTTTTACAACTGCACAAATGCATTTACAACTGTGTAGAACTGCACATTAAAAAGCCCGGCATCTTCATCCCGTAATCCAACCTTACATGCATGTAGTTCTACACAGGTCTACACTAATAAATTCATCTACTTTTCACTGATAATCGATTTGTTGTTTTTTGTTAAGTTCTTATAATATGCTACTGAACAGTATAGACAGACTTACTATTTTTTCGAGCATCGTCATAGTTTCGTTGAGTATAAGGCTCTTGTCTGTGTCACTGATGCCACGTCTCTGTGTCTCTTTCTCCTCCTCCTGTCGCTGTTCCCTCTTCTCCTCTGCCTCCATGTGGTCGAGGTCCATGGCCCTAGTCCCAAGCAGGGCTCTCAGTCGACCGATGACCGAGTCATCATGAAGAGGAGCAGGATGTTGCTGATGGTTTCCGATGTTCGACAACTGTGTCTCTTCCGACAGTTGTCTCCGGTGGTCACTGAACTCTGAACTGTGCAGACCTTCTGTCTCATCTCCTCTTCCATCTCCTCCTCTTCCTTCTTCTCTGGCTCCACCGTCGGTTCCTGAGTCGGACACCTGCGTCAAGTCATTGATGTCGGATCTTTTGTTATCTGATTGACAAAAACCCGTCAGCAACTGAGCAACAACAATGACAACGACAATGACAACGACAACGACAATAACAACGACAGTGACAACGACAATGACCAGTAGCGGAGCTAGGAGGGGGGCTAGAGGGGCTAAGCCCCTAAAAAGTCGATCCATTTTTTTTATCCCATGTAAAAATTAAAAATTTGCACGATTAACCCCTTTGCCCCCCTCAAAAGAACCGTAAAGGTACGCGCGAAGTTTGGCAGACAGCTTGGCGGGTATGCAAAAGGACCATTTTCCAAGATTTCGACCAAATGACTATAAAAAAGAGACGACCGGAATGGAAAATATTCTGGAGATTTTGGCCGGCGACTGAAAAAAAGAAAAAGGGTCGTCAGAAATTTAGACGGCTGAAATGGAAAATTTTCATTTTCTCCCGCAAATTCAGCCTCCCCCCAAACTGAAATCCTGGCGCCGCCACTGACAATGACAACGGCGACTAAGATGATGCAATTGACGACGACGATGATGACGACGATGATTCTGAAAGTGGCAATGATGAAGTGGGCCAAAAAAGGAGGGAGAAAAGAAGGAAAAGAGTTCATAGAAGTGAAAAAATACAAGGAAGCGACGGATGTAGGAAATTGGGAATAGCAATTGGGAAGAAATAGAGATGGAAATAGAAAATAGAGGCTGAGATGAGTGAGATGAGACAGAAGGACCTTGAGAATGAATATGCTAGGACAGCGCTTCCCAAACTTTTTGGGTCACGGAACCCTTCGCGACCTAATATTTTCTCGCGGAACCCCAATCTCAAATGAGCGCATTAAAACATGCACAGCGTCTGAGTAGCATAGGCCTACCAAAACCAAACACGCACTATCGTAGAAAGTTTATTTTACTTATAGGAAAAATTGAATTTCGCTTTTTTTTAAACCACGATTCGTGACTCACAATAGGTCTACTGGAAGTAGGCCCGCATGAAATTAGAACGCAAACCGTGTTCGTTCCTTCTCACGCATTTTATATATAATTGGCTTGGTGCTTGAAAACTGGATTCTTATTGTCAGCTGCATCATTTCGTCGATTTCTATATTTTGCTTCTTTGCATCCAGTAAAATATGAGCAGTTTCGTAGAATACATGTTAATTTACGTTGCAAATGGCAAAAATATGCTAACTGCAGTTCATCATCGGTCCTTTTCGTGCAATTCTGTTCTGCACATGCAATGTGAAGAATTGCAATGCACCTACTCCAGTGGCGTGGACATGGGGTTTCGGGGATTTTTAAATGTTATTTATCCAGTTGAATAAGAAAAACAAAACAATTGCTTGTAGTGACAATTGTTTCTCTAACTTTATTCCCTTTGTTATATTAGACTATTCCCTTTTTATTTACTGTAATACTGATGGGTTGGTGTCAGGAAGGGCATCCGGCCAGGCCATAAAATCCCCCAACCCCGAATCATAAATTCCTGGCTACGCTGCACTGAGCTCCTCCATTTCTCCCTCTCTACCGTCAGTTATTTTGCTGCATTGTTTCTGTTTACCCGCGGGGTGGGGGTTGCAGGCCCATCGCGGAACCCTCCACCTCATTGATCCTGGCTTGTGACAAGCACAGGTTTCCTCTAAAGGCAACCTGTGGCAGTCTCCGGGTAATATTTTTTTCGCGTATTCCCTTGCAGGCACCGATCAATGAAGGTTGATTAGAATTCTGCTTCATTTGCGATATGTCAATAAGTGCGCAGTCTTCATTAGAAGAGTTAGCTATAATAGCTGGTTTTCGCCTACTTTTAATGGTTTCGCATCCAATTATTATCATCATTCATTGTAAAAAAAATAGGCCTATTTAACGATCCTTTCGCGGAAAAGGGAACATAAGGGTTCCGCAGAACCGCTTAGAGAAACGCAGTGCTAGGATATGGAATGCGGTTACACACATGCACACGATACACACACCCACACACACACCTACACTCACCCACACACACGCCTGTGACACTGAAATTATACAATTAGCATCCCAGATTTAAAATCAGGCAATTACAACGAACATTTTATGTCCAAATGCATCACATGCCAATGCAATTAAATGCATGAGAGAGAGAGAGAGAGAGAGAGAGAGAGAGAGAGAGAGAGAGAGAGAGAGAGAGAGAGAGTGAGAGAGAGAGAGAGAGAGAGAGAGAGAGAGAGAGAGAGAGAGAGAGAGTGAGATAGACAGAGACAGAGACAGAGAGACAGAGAGAGAGTGTGTGCGTGTGTGTGTGTGTGTGTGTGTGAGTGAGAGAGAGAGTGAGAGAGAGACAGAGAGAGAGCCAGACAGAGAGACAGAGAGAGACAGAAACAGAGTGAGAGAGATACAAAGACAGAGACAGTGACAGAGATGGACAGACAGACATATAGAGAGTGAGACAGAGATAGAGAGACAGAGACAGATATACATATATATCTATATAGAGAGAGAGTACGAGGTTTCCATAGCAGCGAATGCTTACTTGAAGCGCAGATGAAAATGTAGCGTCCGAAGCATCTCCGGCCTATGAACAACAGAAAACAAGAAAGTATAGTTGAATGCAAACGAAATCTATGAAACATCTAATAATGTAACGATTGCTATAATTGCTTCCAAAAGACAGTTGTATAAAACCTGTCAAAGCTCAAGGCAGCACTTAAATCAGTCTCATGTAAGTATCATGGGGCGCGGTGGTGTGGTGGGTATGTTCGTGGCCCTGCAGCCGGAGGGTTGCAGGTTCGAATCCAACTCAAGTCGCCGCGAAGGAACCTTTGACAAGTCATTCGCTTACAATTGCTCAGCGTTTCGGCGTGAAACTCGGATGCAGTGTCCGCGCTGCAGTCGGGAGCGCCTCTGAGTAGTGAGCTTGAAGAGGCGCTATAACAAGTACACATGCATGCAAACAAACAAACGTAAGCGACTATATAAAATGACTAAATAATAAATATTATGTGCAACTGTGCATGCATGTATGTGTGCATTTGTTTAGTATGTATGTTCGTATGTATGTATGTATGTATGTATGTACGTATGTATGTATGTATGTATGTATGTATGTATGTATGTATGTATGTATGTATGTATGTATGGCATTGTATGTATGTATGTATGTATGCATGTATGTATGTATGTATGTATGTATGTATGACATTGTATGTATGTATGTATGTATGTATGTATGTATGTATGTATGCATGGATGTATGTATGTATGTATGTATGTATGTATGTATGTATGTATGTATGTATGTATGTATGTATGAATGCATGTATGTATGTATGTATGTATGACATTGTATGTATGTATGTATGTATGTATGTATGTATGTATGTATGTATGTACGTATGTATGTATGTATGTATGTATGCATGTATGCATGTATGCATGTATGCATGTATGCATGTATGCATGAATGCATTGTATGTATGTATTTACGTATGTATTTATGTAGCCTATTTATCTATTTTTACGCCAGCATCTATGTAAAAATTATATGCGTATAAATAATTTGAGCCCAATTATGTAGACCTATTATTCAACTTATTGACCGAGTCGTTTAATTTATTGTATCGACAAACCAGACAACAATTACATCGATTATAATAATTGCGAGTCTATAGATCAGAGGTATGGCCTACTAACCTACGTAGTACTTATATCGGTGTAATTTGGGGTGTTCCTTTCAAAACTGTCCAGTTACCTCCCCCTCCCCCTCCCCCTCGCTTGATCCGATGTGTTTTACGATACTGTGCGACTGAGTCAACATGAATTTTGATTTTGTTCCTATAATGATTTCAAGTGCAGTGATAAAAAATCATAAAGCTTCAAACCGCTATGTGACCATATTTCTTATTTACTCCTTGCTTTTATTTTGACAGACTCAGCCGTCTGATTAGGCACAGCGGTGATCGATTTATATAGATCCTATATATTTACGACGTCCTGAAACTCTTTCTTCTTCGGGCCGCCATACGTGTAGGCCTACGCATCACTGCAGTCAACGTATAGTATACGGCGGATCCAAGAGAAAGTATATTGATATTATTATAATAGACGTTTCGAGAAACGCGTTCATATGGGCCAACACTTGAGTGCAGGTGCAAGAAAAATAGTTGTATCAGTAGTAATAGTAGTAGGCCTACACAGTAGTGACAATACTGTAGTAGAATTAGCAATACCGTAGTGCAATGGTTGTAGTAATAGCGGTAGTAGTAGTATAGTTTACTTGTGAAACAGGATAAAGAGGAGTATAATAGAAGGAAGAAGAACACGAGTAAGAACATGTAGAAAGCTTAGGAGAGAGAAGAAGGAAATGCAAATTTCATTAATTTAATAATGAGAACATTCGGATAGAAATGACGTGAGTCACAGAGGTCTAAATTTGTATTCAATGGCTGTTGAAGCTCATCGATAAACTATAATTTTACACAATCAGCAGTTTTATGAATGACAAAGTTACTTATTATACTCAATAGCTCTTCATCATCATACCTTTCCCGTATGCAGGTATGTATATACTGGGGGTGGTGGTGTAGACGCTTGTTCGGTGCCTTCGAAGTTCGAACCTAAAGGTTGCGGGTTCGAAACCACCTCAAGTTTCCGCGTATAGGGACTCTGATCAAGCCCTTCACTCGCAATTGCTCATGTGCTTCGATGTGAAACTGCGATTCAACGTCCGTGCCGTAGTCGGGAGCGCCTCTAAGTAGAAATCTTGAAAGGGTGCTATAGGCTATCAAGTGCTCATACAAAAATGTGGTAACTATAGAGGTAAAGAGGACGAAAAAATGATTTGCTTGAAACATAATTATGTACATACCTTCAGTTGACTGAGCGTGGCACCAAAGGCAGAGTGCGACCAAAAGCAGATTGTGCATAATTGCTTTCCTCATTTTCGAATATTAACCGAGAAAGATGCTTTTCTTGCGAAACTCCTGCGTCAGAACGAGTACTAGAAATCGTCGCCAGAATGACAGAACTTGTCCTCTTCAAAGTTCTTACAACGTCAGTTCTTGACGTTTGTTGTATCAACACACTCAATGATCTGACTTGGATTTTGTCTGGCGTAGAGTCTTTCTCATCGTATAATGGTGTTGATCTGTCAGGAACGAACAAGTTAATATTCGAATCGAGGCTATAGTCGCTAATACTTATAACCCCAGATGAATGACTGATTCTGACGGTCCTTAAATTACTCGTCAGTTTAATATGACCTTCACTTAATGCAAACCAAATATAGGCCTACATGACAAATGTTTGACAATATAGGCACGCGGTATGTCGCTCTATAATGGGTCTACGCCGCCTACGTGATAGTTGGGTACCATCATGATATCGCTTAAAGTGTTCTGTGAATTCACCCGCATTTTCAAACACGTGCTGCACGGGTGTATTTCAGGCCACCCGACAGGTCACATTGATATTGAATTATATTTCACATCCTCATTTCTGCTTGGAATCATGCTCATTTACTTTGCTTGGCAATCGAAACACATGCTACAATTTTACATCCTGATTTGCAGACAAATTATCACCACCTATACTGAACTGTGTCGTCCTAGGCTTAGATCTTCATGTTTTCTTTGGCAGCAATGGCTGAAAGTGGTCTAACAAAGTATGTACGTACGTATGTATGTATGTATGTATGTATGTATGTATGTATGTATGTATGTATGTATGTATGTACGTACGTACGTACGTATGTATGTATGTATGTATGTATGTATGTATGTATGTATGTATGTATGTATGTATGTATGTATGTATGTATGTATGTATGTATGTATGTATGTATGTGTGTATTTATGTATGTATGTGTAATGGTGCTGCTGAGGCAAATAGGATAATACAGAGAGAGAAAGAGAGACAGACAGACAGACAGACATACTGACTGACCATAGGCTAAGTAAAGGCAGAGAGTTAGAAGGTGATTGGCTTAGCAACGGATTAACCAGCGACCAATCGGACACATAGGTGAAGGAGCTAGAGGCTGCCGAGGTCTAGGAGAGAGATTCAGTCCGCAGTTTGCTCTCAGTGAGGTTGAGATCAGACTGTCAGACAGAGAGCAGCTCGGTAGATCACGAACACAGATAGTCATGTAGTCAGGAAGGATGAAGAGGAGGCCAGGGCAGGAGGCCGATGCCGAGTCGAGTCAAAGAGTCATGAGCCGGTCAGTCATCAGTCATCAGTCATCAGTCAAGTGGAGCATAGTATCTTAGTTGTCAATGAGTCTAAACCATCTAATCAATAAGCTCTGAACTGTCATCGTTGTCGAGAAATCTACTGTTACATCATCTGTTAATAAACTATGGATCATCGTGAGTCTCAGTTCCCTTTGTCATTCCCGGTCGCAACTTGTACTCTGCCAAGGACCGGAAGGACACTAAATATTAACTGTTGAACCTGCAGTTACTGACTCAGACGAATTTAAATTGAAGAATTTAGTCAGTGTGGCCCAGTGGAGCCAGGAGTGTATGCTGGGGTTATATGGCCTGCCCGGATGTCCTTCTTGACACCAACCCAATAGTATTGCAGTAAATAACAGTAAATAGAAAGGGAATAGAGTAAGGTAATAAAGGAAATAAAGTAAGAAAAACATTAATTGTTACTACAAACTGTTGTTTTATTTTTCGTATTTAAGTGGATAAATAATCTTCTTATAAACTTTTTCCTAAGCCCCCGAAACCCCATTGTCTACGCCACTTGTGTGCGTGGCCTATATTCATATTCCGCTCATTTCTAAAACGAATAGTAATAATGTCCTTGAAGTCGTCAGAGCGAAGTCTCATTTCTTGTTCACTGAGTGTGGAGCTGGTTGCGTACCGGCATCCAGCCTGTTTTCGATATCGCCCAGCTGCAAAAATATAACAGCTCAAACATCAATTGTTATTTCGATTATCTTTGTACAAGCAGTAATGCAATTATGTCATTAATTTTCATGTTTTTTGTGAAGTTCTCATAATAATTATGATAATGAACAGTATAGACAGACTTACGATTTTTTCGAGCAACGTCATAGTTTCGTCGAGTATAAGGTTCTTGTCTGTGTCACTGATGCTACGTCTCTCTGTCTCTTCCTCCTGCTCCTCCTCCTCCTCCTCCTCCTGTCGCTGTTCCCTCTTCTCCTCTGCCTCCCTGTGGTCCAAATCCATGGCCCTAGTCCCAAGCAGGGCTCTCAGTCGACCGATGACCGAGTCATCATGAAGAGGAGCAGGATGCTGTTGATGGTTTCCGATGTTCGACAACTGTCTCTCTTCCGACAGTTGTCTCCGGTGGTCATTGAACTCTGACCTCTGCAGGTCATCAACTTCTGCCTCATCTCCTCCTCCATATCCTCCTCTTCCTTCTTCTCTGGCTCCTCGTCTGTCTGGCCTCCCATCGTATGTTCCTGAGGCGAACACCTTCGCCACGTCAATGATGTCGGATCTTTTGTTATCTGATTGAAAAAAACCCGTCAGCAGCTGATCAACACCAATGACAACAACAATGACAACAACAATGACAACGACAATGACAACAACAATGACAACAACAATGACAACACCAATGACAACAACAATGACAACAACAATGACAACAACAGTGACAACAACAATGACAACAACAGTGACAACAACAATGACAACAACAATGACAACGACAATGACAACGCCAATGACAACAACAATGACAACGACAATGACAACAACAATGACAACAACAATGACAACAACAATGACAACAACAATGACAACGACAATGACAACGCCAATGACAACGACAATGACAACAACAATGACAACGACAATGACAACGACAAGGACAACGACAATGACAACCAGTGTTTAATCTAGACGTCTCTGGGGGGGGGAAGTCCCCCCCCCCGGATTGACATTTCCCCCTCAGAAAAATTTGACGAAATGATATTGGTTTTTAGTTACTGTTTCATCATTGTTTTACATGAAGTGTTGTAATATACCGTGATATTATTTATTATTATATGATTATAATGACATTATTTACTACTATAATATATGATACTATCATGCTAAGATGACACCTTAAAATGCTGCCATTGCAATGTGGAAATTAAAAAGTTTCTAATGGGTCACTGAAAAAGTACAGCTATTTTGTAAAGATGACACCTCAAAATGCTGCCATTGCAATGTAGAAAGTTTCTAATGGGTCACTGAAAAAGTACAGCTATTTTGTAAAGATGACCCCTTAAAATGCTGCTATTGCAATGTGAAAATTCAAAAAGTTTCTAATGGGTCACTAAAAAAGTACAGCTATTTTGTTAAGACGACACCTTAAAATGCTGCCATTGCAATGTGGAAATTCAAAAAGTTTCTAATGGGTCACTGAAAAAGTACAGCTATTTTGTAAAGATGACCCCTTAAAATGCTGCTATTGCAATGTGGAAATTCAAAAAGTTTCTAATGGGTCACTAAAAAAGTACAGCTATTTTGTTAAGACGACACCTTAAAGTGCTGCCTTTGCAATGTGGAAATTCCAAAATGTTCTAATGGGCCACTGAAAAAGTACAGCTATTTTGTTAAGACGACACCTTAAAATGCTGCTATTGCAATTTGGATATTCAAAAAGTTTCTGATGGGTCACTAAAAAAGTACAGCTATTTTGTTAAGACGACACCTTAAAATGCTGCCATTGCAATGTGGAAATTCAAAAAGTTTCTAATGGGTCACTGAAAAAGTACAGCTATTTTGTAAAGATGACCCCTTAAAATGCTGCTATTGCAATGTGGAAATTCAAAAAGTTTCTAATGGGTCACTAAAAAAGTACAGCTATTTTGTTAAGACGACACCTTAAAATGCTGCTATTGCAATTTGGATATTCAAAAAGTTTCTGATGGGTCACTAAAAAAGTACAGCTATTTTGTTAAGACGACACCTTAAAGTGCTGCCATTGCAATGTGGAAATTCCAAAATGTTCTAATGGGCCACTGAAAAAGTACAGCTATTTTGTTAAGACGACACCTTAAAATGCTGCTATTGCAATTTGGATATTCAAAAAGTTTCTGATGGGGAGGGGCGCATCCCCTCCCCATACCCCTCCCCCTCCCAGTCTCGGTGCTACGCGCATCACGAGCGTCCTTCGGGCGCTCAATTGTCTCCCCCCAGAAACCCCAATTCCCCCCCAGAGGAGGGGACTAGATTAAACACTGAATGACAACGACCACTAAAATGATGACAATTGACGACGACGATGATGACGACGATGATCATCAGAGCGGCAATGATGAAGTGGACCAAAAAAGAGGGAGAAAAGAAGGAAAGGGGTACATGTACATACAAGTGAGGAAAAATACAAGGAAACGACGGATGTGTGAAATTGGGAATAGCAATTGGGAAGAAATAAATAGAGCAACTTAAGATGGAAATTGCAGGCTGAGATGAGTGAGATGACACACAAGAACTTTGAGAAAGAGTATATGCTAGGACAGCGTTTCCCAAACTTTTCTGGGTCACGGAACCATTCGCGGCCTAATATTATTTTTCTCGCGGAATCCCAATCTCAAATAAGCGCATTAAAACATGCACAGCGTCTGAGAAGCATATTTCATTAGAAGAGTTAGCTGGTTTTCGCCTACTTTTAATGGTTTCACATCCAATTATTAATATCATTCATTGTAAAAAAAATAGACCTATTTGACTATCTTTTCCCGGAACCCTTGCGTCCACCCCGCGGGACTCTTTTGTTCTGCGGAAACCACTTAGGGAAACGCAGTACTAGGATATGGAATGCGGTTACACACATGCACACGATACACACACCCACACACGCCCGCACACACACACACACCCACACACCCACGCACACACACACACACACACACGCCTGTGTCACTGAAATTATGCAATTAGCATCCCATATTTAAAATCAGGCAATTACAACGAACAATTTAAATCCAATTGCATCACATGCCAATGCAATTAAATGCATGAGAGAGAGAGAAAGAAGGGGGGAGAGAGAGAAAGAGTGAGAGGCAGAGTGACAGACAGAGAGAGACAGAGACAGAGAGATAAAGAGACAGAGAGAGACAAAGACGGATACAGAGGCAGAGACAGAGACAGAGACAGAGATACAGATATATATATATATATATATATATATATATAGAGAGAGAGAGAGAGAGAGAGAGAGAGAGAGAGAGAGAGAGAGAGAGAGAGAGAGAGAGAGAGAGTACGAGGTTGCCATAGCAGCGGATGCTTACTTGAAGCGCAGGCGAAACTGTAGGGTCCGAAGCATTTCCGCCCTAAGAACAACAGAAAGCAAGAAAGTATCGTTGAATGCAAACGAAATCTATGAAACATCTAATGGTAATGATTGCTATATTGCTTCCAAAAGACAGTTGTAGAAAATCTGGTAAGGCTCAAAGCAGCACTTTAATCAGTCTCATGTAAGTATCATGGAGGAGGTGGTGTGGTGGGTATGTTGGTTGCCTTGCAGCCGTAGGGTTGCAGGTTCGAATCCATTTCAAGTCGCCGCGAAGGGACCTTGAGCAAGTCCTTCGCTTACAATTGCTCAGCGCTTCGGCGTGAAACTCGGATGCAGTGTCCGCGCTGCAGTCGGGAGCGCCTCTGAGTAGTGAGCTTGAAGAGGCGCTATAACAAGTACACATGCATGCAAACAAACAAACGTAAGCGACTCAGAAAATGACTATAGATAATGAATATTATGTGCAACTGTGCATGCATGTATGTATGTATGTATGTATGTATGTATTAGGGTGTGTCTAAAAATTAAAATTTCGATGTTAATAACGACCAATATATTTGTGTGTTCCACCTTCAGAAATATAGTTACCTGCCAAATTAGATGAAAATCTGAATAGATTTAGGACTTGCTCAAAGCACTGGAAGAATAGCCACTTAGGCGACATTGTGACACATTGTAATTTTCACAGATCCAAGCAAATTTGAACACATAAACATCAGATATAAGGCAAAATCCAAAGAAGTACTCTAAGTTGTCATAGTTTATTCCTCTTAGGACACATGAAACATCTGGCTTTACTTGACCATTGCAGAGCAAATTGTTTCTCCCCCTTATTTCTAACCAGGACTTTTTGAAGGACTGGATAAAAAATCACTCTTCCAGACCATTCGTCACTCTTAGATGGGGTCAGATATGATGATTCCAGTATGGATTCCTCTTTGGGCTTCCTTGTTTCAGGTACATGCAGATGAAATAGCACTTCACATGAGACTAAGTTGCAGTCACAGAGAGTGACACTTCAAGTAAATGATTCCATAGCTTTTCAAAGTAGGATGGTCGAGATTATCCTCTCTGTGCTCTAACGTTGCTTAATGGAAAATTGATAACTGAAAAGCCACCACTCGATCATGTAAATTATCCAACGCCCTCGGTGAAATGCACTTGGTTACCTGAACTTTATTCCCTTGGTGGAATTCATCTTTGGAAAACGACTTTTAGATCTAATAGCTCTTGACTATAGACTTCCAATACTATAGTCCCTGCAGAATCATGCAGTGAAACACTTTTCCAGAACAATTTCAGATACATGGTATCGATGGCAGGGTTCAAGAGGTCCTTTCCTAATTTCACTTCCAGATTTATCCATATGCCGCCCTTGCAACTCGTTTTACTCCACACTGTGTCAGAACACATGGCCAGGATTTTGTCTTCCAATCTCCAGCTTCAGTTCTCAACCAACAAGAATCTGACATGACAGTAGCTGTCACTGATTGGAGTAAGACGATGGCCAATAGTTTGGTAACATCCTTTTGAAATATACCATTATCTGTAACATCTGGCATGATCTTATCATTTAAGTGAAGAGTAAGGGGAAACTGTGGTTCAGAAGAATCTCTGCTGCCAGGACTGCAAGATCATCTCTCCCAAATAGAAAAGTACATTTGGTACTCTCTCTTATAGGTTGTCATCCAGACTCTGATTCCTTGGTGTAGGTGTAAATTGAGTAGTACCTTGCATCAGTGGCGTAGCCAAGAATTTCTGATGGGGGTTTGGGATTTTTATGGCCTGACCGGATGCCCTTTCTGACACCAAACCAACAGTGTTACAGTAAATAACAAGGGAATAAAGTAACAAAGAGAATCAAGTAAGAAAAATAATTGTTACCATAAACAATTGTTTTGTCTTTCTTATTTAAGTGGATATAGGCTATAACATTTTTTTTAAACATTTCCTAAGCCAATGGGGGGTTTTAACCCCCAAACCCCCCTTGGCTACGCCACTGCCTTGCATGGGAACCTCTCCTTTGTGAAGACAGCTTCACATAGCCGAAATGATATCAGTACTGCCTATCAACTAAATCTCAGCTTTTTGTATTAAATTTTGTATTGCGCCTGCCATATGATACAAGAATGAAAAGCACGGCGCCGTAACAAATGCGCGCACGCAAAAGCGCGCAGACAAATGCGCGCAGACAAATGCGCGCAGACAATTGCGCGCAAAGCGCGCAACAGGGACCTTCCCAGTCAAAAGAGCGCTGACAAAAGCGCGCAAAAAAGCGCGCAAAAAAGCGCGCAAAAAAGGAAATGATGAGAACAATTAAAAAGAACAATGTTTCATTTCAGCAGACCGTCGACTGCAACCATCCATCGGTCTTCAAACTTGTACAGCACTTCATTGCGGAACAAGACCACTTTGAGTTGAAGATAGAGAGGTATCGTTCTGGATTTAGACACCCTGAGGCTTCAAAATGTAAATACGTACGTCTCAATAGACGCCTTCAGGCGTTGGTGCCAACGTATGGCACGATTCCTTTGGAAGAGTTTTTGCGTGGGGTGGCTCACAACGTTAGCCTGTAAACTTATAGAATTTGAACTCTATATCTTCTTCACATTTCTAGCGAGGCACTATTTGACTCTATTCGATTTACTTCGTTTCGTCTTTACTACATTGCGTTTAAGAACAACGTTTCGTCTATATTTCATTGCCTTTAGGATTAAATGTTACGTTGAAGAACAATGACGATAGGATATGTTGAGAACATTGCGTTTAAGAACAGCGTTTCGTCTATATTTCATTGCCTTTAGGATTAAATGTTACGTTGAAGAACAATGACGATAGGATATGTTGAGAACATTGCGTTTAAGAACAACGTTTCGTCTATATTTCATTGCCTTTAGGATTAAATGTTACGTTGAAGAACAATGACGATAGGATATGCTGAGAACATTGCGTTTAAGAACAACGTTTCGTCTATATTTCATTGCGTTTAGGATTAAATGTTACGTTGAAGAACAATGACGATAGGATATGTTGAGCCTAGAATTTGAACTTCAATGAGCATAACTTTATATGCTCCGTTTCTATATTTCTAACAATCTCTTTCATTATGTTTAGATGCTGATTCAATAAAATAAAAGTAAAATTTATTGGGTCTATGTGTTCTTATTTGCGCGCATTTGTCTGCGCGCATTTGTCGTGCGCGATTTTGTTACTGCGCGCATTTGTCTGCGCGCATTTGTCTGCGCGCTTTTGCGTGCGCGCTTTTGACTGGACACCGAAAAGCACCACTTCCCGCCATTTGCAACACATGACCAGGGACAAAAATAACATCATATCAGTTGCGACATGACCATGAATGTTTATTTGTTGGGAACTAGTCACTGAAAAGGGTTCTATAGCATGCAGCTCGCATGTATTGAAATAGTAGATTATAATGCTTGCAATGCAACCGAGTTCCTAACTTCAGTCCTCTTGAGCAAGTCCTAAATGTTCAGCTATCGAGATATAATTTCAGCTACTCAGTTTACACATGATTTGGCACGATAATTTCACTTGGTCGTTAAAACATCTTTTATTTGAAAATTTCACATGTACCTTAAAAACACCCTAGTATGTATGTATGTATGTGTGTATGTATGTATGCATGTATGTATGTATGTATGTATGTATGTATGTATGTATGTATGTATGTATGTATGTATGTATGTATGTATGTATGTATGTATGTATGTATGTATGTATGTATGTATGTATGTATGTATGTATGTATTATCCTGGGCACGACGTTAAACTGCATCCATCCTCCGCCACAGGGAACAAACAACTTCCCTGTGCCGGTCCTAAGCCCGGACAAAAGGAGGAAGGTTTGCCAGATGGGTGGCGATACGCTGGCAGTAAAAGACCAAGACGATTGAAATCCGCAGAAACCACGACACAAGTGACATAGCGACCCAGATGCTTCAAGGTGTCATGATGGAGCTGAGCTGACATACACAGGCCGGTCAGGACAGACCAGTGGAGAGAGTCGGGGGAGAGCGTGGGACACATATGGGCATTGACCCAGGTTGTCCTTCATGCCTCTCTCCCAATATTCTCTTCATTCAGACAAGGTGGTCTAGCTGCTCCAAGATGTTATTGATATGGAGCAGACCTGCTGACCAGACCGGTTGAAGCTGGGCAGCATGACGCGAGACAGACTCGGACAGAGAGTGGCGTCGGACTCATACGGGCATTGAGCCTAAGGATATTGATGATGATGATGATGATGATGTATGTATGTATGTATGTATGTATGTATGTATGTATGTATGTATGTATGTATGTATGTATGTATGTATGTATGTATGTATGTATGTATGTATGTATGTATGTGTGTATGTATGTATGTATGTATGTATGTATGCATGTATGTATGTACGTATGTATGTATGCATGTATGTATTGTATGTATGTATGTATGTATGTATGTATGTATGTATGTATGTATGTATGTATGTATGTATGTATGTATGTGCGTATGTATGCATGCATGTATTTAAGTATGTATTTATGTATTTATCTATTTTTTACGCCAGCATCTATAAAAAAATTATATGCGTAGGCTATAAATAATTTGAGCGCAATTACGTAGACCTATTATTCAATGAATTGACCGAGTGGTTTAATTTATTGTATCGGCAAACCAGACAACAATTACATAGATTGTAATAATTGTGAGTCTATAGATCAGAGGTATGGCCTACTAACCTGGTTCACTATCGATAAGGCGACTTCGAAAGGGCGACCATCAAAAGAGCGACTTCAAAAGGGCGCCGATTTTAAAGGCGACTGATCAAAAGAGCGACCATCAAAAGGGCGACCGATCTAAAGGGCGACCATCAAAAGGGCGACCTATTGGCTGAAATCGGTCGGTGAAAGACGGTAGATCTACGAAAAATACGCAAACAGGCTGTTTGTTTAATCTTTTTGGGCAATTTAAAGGGTCAACATCGAACGTTCTCAGTGGTTCAGTGAAAAGGGTCGATGAAAGACGGTATATGTAAGAGAAATACCGACTGAGGATTAGGTAGCCTATGCCTATGGTAGGCCTATCTGCCATAACTACTATGAATGGTCAGTGGTCGGTATTTACTCTTTAGTTCAATTAAAGCGGTCGGCCTACATGAAAGAAAAATACGAAAAAGGCTTATTCAGGCCTACGCTATGAGTAGACCTCTATATCGCTTAAATGGAATCTGGATTGATGAAAATATTCTTGCTTAAATGCAAATTGAATTGATGAAAATATTCTTGCTTAAATTGGAGCTGGATTGAGGAAAATATTCTTGCCTAAATGGAATCTGGATTGATGAAAATATTCTTGCCTAAATGGAAGCTGGATTGATGAAAATATTCTTGCTTAAATGGAAACTAACGGCTCACACTACTTCTACAGACGTCGTTTTATAAATGATTAAATATGATAACAGGTCGCCCTTTTGATGGTCGCCCTTTAGATCGGTCGCCCTTTTGATGGTCACTCTTTTGATCAGTCGCCTTTAAAATCGGCGCCCTTTTGAAGTCGCTCTTTTGATGGTCGCCCTTTCGAAGTCGCCTTATCGATAGGATACCTACTAACCTACTTATTATGCGTTTAATTTGGGGTGTTCACTTCAAATTTACTAAACTGTCAAGTTACCTACCCTTTGAGGCTTGATCCCCCCCTCGCTCGATCTGATGTGTTTTAAGCTAACGTGTGACTGAAGCAACATGAATTTTGATTTTGTTCCAATAATGATTTTAAGTGCAGTGATAAAAATCATAAAAGTTTCAAACCACTATGTGACCATATTTCTAATTTACTCCTTGTTTTCATTTTGACAGACTCAGCCGTCTGATTAGGCACAACAGCGTTCGATTTATATAGATCCTGTATTTACGACGTCCCGAAACTCTTTCTTCTTCGGCCCGCCATACGTGTACGCATCACTCCAGTCAACGTACACAGTGTGCGCCAAAAAAGACCCCCTTTAAGTTTTTTGCAAATATCTTGGCCAAAAGTAAGAATTTCGAAATGAAATTTTGCAGTCTTAAAGACAATTCATATTTACACATAATGTCCAGATTTCATCAAAATATTTCAAACCGAACAAAAGTTGTACAAATTTTAGGGAGGCCAACCAACGTTTTTTGACGATTCAAAAACGTAACGCAGCAAAAAGTAGCATAGCACGATTTTATTAAGTCATATTATCTCAAATAACTGTTTGGAAATTAACTTGATTCACAACTTGTGTTCAATGTGCCCACCACCGGTGCCAAAACTTTGTTGGAGTCTCTTTGCAAAGTTCTTGACGCGTTTAGAAGGCAAATCTTCCAATGGCATATCAACTCCAATGCGCCCATCAATTCTCTTACTGCTCTTGGTTTTGGCTGCAGATTGTGATATTTATCCAACATAGCTCTCCGCAATTGATTATCAATCCATCGGGTTCAAATCCGGAGATTTGGAGCCATTGGCATTCTCAATAAAACCAGAACAATCGACATTGAGCTGATCTCCGTTCATTCACGGCAAATCTCTTAAATCTCAGCTAAACTCGTAATTTTTGCGCTCTCACTGTTTATCAGAGTAAACGTTGCTCATAGCCTCATATCTCTAGGATCTTGCTCAAGAGGTGTCTGAATAAACATTTTGTCTGTCCTTGGCACCTTGGCCATTTTAATTTGTTTAAGAAATTTTAATATCATTGCCGCAAGAGCAAAATTATGAATCTTACAGATTTCTTATTTACCAACTTGATTGTCATCTTGCTAAGTGACTTCACAGTGACTTGTGGCTACACTGGTACCCTGTTTCTGTTTAAAATAGTAGTAATAATGATCATCTGGCAATATCAGGGTTATTTGATAGCAATTATTTGAGATAATACTGTAGCGTTTTTGGAAAACACTACAAGATCTTACTTACTCTTTTATATTGCGTATAACGCTATAAATAATTCTATGTTGCTCCGAAGCGAGGTCACAGACAATGCACCAGACGCGCGCGTGATCCTTTGGCTGACGTGGCGAAAGCGCGGGTGCTGCCGATTGGCTAGAAGCGGCGCGTGACCCTAAACGGCGGCAGGAAGCCGTTTCTGATTGGCTGTTGGACCAATCGGCGTCAGTTGCCGAGAAGCCGTCGAACTGGTGGGACCTGCGTGAGGAAGAGGCAACCGTTTTGAGTAGAAATTTGGTTTAAACTAAGATTTTAGGCATCTAAATTATGAGGAAACTCAACGAAATTAATAAATAAGAGAAGGCAACGACCGATTGTCGCCTCCGGTGGAAGGAAAACTTTGGAACAAGCAAACTAGCATGAAACTCAGGGAAGTAGAAATCTATTAGAGTGAAGCGTGCTGAATCTGTGAATGATTGAATGTTTAAGATGGCGGAAACGTGTTAACATAGATAATATTGCATTAAATGTAGACCGGAGGATAAATTGGTGTCCGGACAATTCGTCCCCGGACAATTCGTCCCGGACAATTCGGACCGGACAATTCGTCCCGGACAATTCGTCCCCGGACAATTCGTCCCGGACAATTCGGACCCGGACAATTCGGACCGGACAATTCGTCCCCGGACAATTCGGACCGGCTATAGCCTACTTTAGCCTCAGTCTATGCGTGACTTGTCCATTCTGGAGTAGGCCAACCTATTGCTTTCCAAATTTACCTTTAATGTCATAGCCAAGTGAGGTAACGTGTTATATTATGTTTAGGCCTACATTTGCTTTGAGAACAATGAAATAATTTTCAATTTCGAATTGAATTTTAATGCGCAGCAGTATCTCCGGTCGACATCTGTATACGATAATGGTGTCCGGGACGAATTGTCCGGGGACGAATTGTCCGGGACGAATTGTCCGGGGACGAATTGTCCGGGACGAATTGTCCGGTCCGAATTGTCCGGGACGAATTGTCCGGGGACGAATTGTCCGGGAACCGATAAATTAGCACTTGTATTACGAAACTTGAATACATTGAAGTAGTTACTAGAAATAGCGGCGCACTAGAAAGATTGCTGTAGTTGTGGTGAATTAGCGCGAAGTGCTGATGTTAATTAATTATATCCTCTGTAATTGATTGATAGCGTTAGTTGATTTCTTGTAGTAGTTAAGAAAACGGAAACATAGATTGTGGTCTATTTAGATGCAGGAATTGAACGGTTAGGTATTGAGTAATACAAAGTGTGTAGTAGCCATTCGTGAAGGCTGTCGACTTGTAGAAATACTTTGTATTGAACTGATAGGGATTACAGACAGAACTGTATTTGCGCAAGTCACTGCGAATTATATGTTAATTAAGTGATAGTTAATGAATAAAGAAAGTGTTGCACATCTAATCAAAATCGAAGGTGATTAAATGAGTGGACTGAAATTAGATGTAAACAAGAATAGTCCCATGTCACGTGTCAACTCTTCAAGTGGGGACGCCCTGGAGAAATCGGACGATTCAGAAGGAGGGCGGTCAGGTAGTGGTTTTGAGATGTCTGTAGAGCAACCCATAGATAAGGCCAGGTACATCCCACTGGGTCTTCAGGAGTTCGATCCCCTTCCATCCAAAGCTGCCGCTGGGCGAACGAACCCAGACGAGCACCGAAATGAGGGTGCTGTTGCCCGTCGACAAACAGCCACGGAGATATGTACTTCCAGCCCTGGTATCCGTGAAATTATGGAACTTAGACGGTTTTCCCTGTTACCCACACCTGAGGTTCCCGAGTGTAGGTTCCTGTTGCCCCGGCAGTACGCCGCAGCGCTAGGGGGGAGTCTCGAAAGTGAGCAAGTAAGTGAGGCCACAATTGCACGAGCTCCTGGTCCTTTAGCGGCTAGGGCGGGCGTTACAATACTTAATAAAATCAAGTTTTTGCTACTTTTGCGTAACGTTTTTGAATCGTCAAAAATCGCTGGGTGGGTGGCCTCCCTAAAAGTGGTATAACTTTTGTTCTGTTTGAAATATTTTGATGAAATCTGGCCATCGTGTGTACATATGAATTGTCTTTAAGACTGTAAACTTTTATTTCGAAATTCTTACTTTTAGACAAGACATTTACAAAAAACCTATGGGGGTCATTTTTTTGGCGCAACCTGTACGGCGAATCTAAGAGAAAGTATATCGATATTATTATAAGAGACGTTTCCAGAAACACGTTCATATAGGCCGACACTTGAGTGAACGTGCAAGAAAAATAGTTGTTTCAGTCGTAATAGTAGTAGGCCTAATGGTAGTGGTAACACCGTAGTAGAATTAGCAATATCATATAGTGCAATGGTTGTAGTAATTGTGGTAGTAGTATAGTTAGTGCTGGTGTAGGATTACTTGTGAAACAGGAAATCTAGGAGTATAATAGAAGGAAGTAGAACACGAATAAGAACAAGTAGAAAGCTTACGAGAGAGAAAAGGGAAATGCAAATTTCGTTAGGCCTAATTTAATTATGAGAGCATTCGGATAGAAATGAAATGAGCCATATGCCTAAATTTGAATTCAATGGCTGTTGATGCTCATCCATAAACTAATTTTTACACAATCAACAGTTTTATGAATGGCAAAGTTACTTATAATACTCAATAGCTGTTCATCATCATGTCCCGTATGCATATATATATATATATATATATATATATATATATATTGATACTGGGAGTGGCGGTGTAGACGTTTGTTCGGTGTCTTCGAGCCTAAAGGTTGCGGGTTCGAATCCACCTCAAGTTTCTGCGTAGGGACTCTGATCAAGCCCTTCACTCGCAATTGCTCATGTGCTTCGATGTGAAACTGCGATTCAACGTCCGTGCCGCAGTCGGGAGCGCCTCTGAGTAGTAATCTTGAAAGGGCGCTATAGGCTATCAAGTGTTCATACATACAAGTAGTAACTATCGAGGTAAAGAGGATAAAATAATGATTTGCTTGAAACATATATGTACATACCTTCAGTTGACTGAGCGTGGCACCAGAGGCAGAGAGCGACCAAAAGCAGAATGTGCGCCATTGGTTTCCTCATTTTCGAATATTAGCCGAGAAAGATGGTCTTCTTGCGAAACACCTGCGTCAGAACGAGTAGGCCTACTAGAAATCGTCACCAAATGACAGCTGCACTCGTCCTTTTCAAAGTTCTTACAACGTCAGTGTTTGTTTTGGACGTTTGTTATATCAACACACTCAATTATCTGACTTGGATATCTTCTGGCGTAGAGTCTTTCTCGTCGTATAGTGGTGTTGATCTGTCAAGAACGAATAATTTAATATTCGAATAGCAGACAGACTCTGACACTTATAACTCCAGACAAATTACTGATTCTGACGTTCTTTAAAGTACTCGTCTGTTAAATCTGACCTTCATATAAGGTAAACCAAATATATAACAAATATTTAACAATGTAGGCACGCAGTAGGCTATGCCACTCTATAATAGGCCTACGTGATAGTTTGGTACCATCACGATATCGCTTAAAGTGTTCTGTGAATTCACCCGCATTTTTAAACACGTGCTGCATTGGTGTGTTTCAGGCCACTCGACAGGTCACACTGATATTGAATTATATTTCACATCCTCATTTCTGCTGGGAATCATTTCAATTACTTTGCTTGGTAATCGAAACACATGCTACAATTTTACATCCTGATTTGCAAACAAATTATCACCACCTATAATACTGAACAACTCTGTCGTCCTAGACTTAGATCTTCATGTTTTCTTTGGCAGCAATGGCTGAAAGTGGTCTAACAAAGTATTATGTATGTGCAATTGTTTGTTTGTTTGTATGCACTTGTTATAGCACCCTTTAAGCACTCTACTCAGAGGCGCTCCCGACTGCAGAGCGGACACTGCATCGGAGTTTCACGCGCGGAAGTGCATGAGGAATTGCGAGTGGAGGACTTGCTCAAGGTTCCTACGAGGCGGCTTGAGGTGGATTCGAGCCAGCAACCGTCCGACTGCAAGGCAAAGAACATACCAACTACACCACAGGGTCCAAAAAGGAGCCGGGTGATGCGGACATCGGTGAGACCTTTGTCCGAAAATTTTCCCGACGACCTTTTCTGATGACCCTTTTTAGTCTTTGTCTTGAAACTGCGAATGTATAAATTAATTTATGTATAATTTCAGTGCCACAGACGTGTGTGTGTGTCTGTGTGTGTGTGGGTGAGTGTGTGTGTGTATGTGTGTGTGTGTATCGTGTGCATGTGTGTAACCTCATTCCACATCCTAGCACTGCGTTTCCCTAAGTGGTTCCGCGGAACCCTTATGTTCCGCGAGGTGGGGGCAAGGGTTCCACGAAAAGATCGCTAAATAGGGCCTACTTTCTTACAATGAATGATGATAATAAGTGGATGAGAAACCATTAAAAGTAGGCGAAAACCAGCTATTAGCTAACTCTTCTAATGAAGACTGCGCACTTATTGACATATCGCAAATGAAGCAGAATTCTAATCAGCCTTCACTGCGAATAAATTCCATCAATAGATCTCTGAAATCTGATGACATTTTAGTGTTCGTTGAATGGAGATGCAAAAAATTTGGTAATTGACATCAAGTTAATGATGAATGGATAGGTCTACAACCACACATGTCAAACATGCGACCCGACTGAGACCCGCAAACGCAGGTCACGAAAGAGACTGCCGGGTCACAGACCCTGACAGATCCGGCTCACTTTCAACCCTGTTGCATGGCAGCGTGGTAAAGCTAATTTCATGGTATACGTCCAATAATTATATCGTGTCAACAGTCGTATTGAAAACTCAACTGCAATCTTTCGTTGACGTCTGGGAACATTTTAGCATTGATGATGACATTCTTCCCCTTTTTGATGTCTGCGTTTGCCTCTACCAGCTGTCCAACCCTCAGCAATTTATTTCGACTTTCCTTGACAACAGAGATACTAGGAGATGTGTTCACTTTTCTCAGCAATCCAAAGGCTACTTGGCGATGTCTTACATATATGTCACTCATATTCCTCTGAGTAGTCTCCTTGAAGAGGCGTTGTATAAATACTTGAATGAATGAATGAATGAATTTCAAGGTGCATGATTATGTGAATTCGCGTCCTTCTCGTCTTCGGACCAACTCCTCGCACTGTTAATTCAACAGAATAGACGACTGAAGCTCACTCTTCGTCGGCTTTATTGAGGGAGAGTTCGCAGGCTGCAAATGATTCAAAAAATGATCTGGATCTACCAATGATATAGCAAAACCTCAACCATCCTCATAAAGGTATATAATAAATAAATAAATAAATGAATGAATGAATGAATAAATAAATAAATATAGGGCCTATATAGACAGTTTGGTAGGCTACTTGTTACACTGTTCTCATCATCATCAAATTCTGACTTTGATTGCGATTTTCGATTTTGTGAGCACCTCTCCGCAGACGTACGTTTCCGGGTCTGGCAGAAGAATTCTATTGTCCTGAGGATGTGGAGGATGAGGACAGGAGGAGGAAATGGAGGAAGAGGCGAAAGGAGATTAGAAGGAAGAGGATCGTTTTGCATTCTTCGTGTAATCATCGTCTTGACTTTAGAGCGGAGTTTAATCTTGTGCTCTCCTCCTCCCTCAAATCTATGTAATTGTAAATCTCCCTATTCTGGCTGTCTCTCTATCTTTTTCTCTGTCTCTCTAGGATGCCTTCTCTTTCTACCTCTCTTTATCCGCCTTATTAGATGTATTTAATGACCGACATTTAATTAATTAATTTTTCCTTTCAGCTAGTTTTTTATTCTTGATTTAATGACGAGTGAAATTCTTTGCTTATTGTGTGCAGCTACTTCTACACCGCTTTGTGCATTGAAATTAATAGTTACCCGTCAACTGGGGTAACTTTGATATGCGGGGTAACTTTGACCCCCCCGGGGTAACTTTGATAATTTTTATGTAAACTTTGGAAACGGACCCAGAACAGCTCCGCATAAACTGTTTCGGAATACGTGATTGATTGAAAATGTTTACAGCGGACATACATACGTATTTACATACATATATACATACACATATACATACAAACATACATGCATACTTACATACGCACATACATACATGCATACTCATCTACATACAAACATTCATGCATACACACATGCATACATATACATACATAATACAGACATACATATATATACATACATACATACATACATACATACATACATACATACATACATACATACATACATACATACATACATACATACATACATACATACATACTGATCTCAGTAACAGTGATAAAACTTTACCTGGAACAAGCAAGGTACTGCCGGTACCGGTACCAGCAAAACGACGTAAAGTTCAAGAGGTAGAACCATCCACTGCTTCTGAAAATGGTGAATCAGTGTCATACTGGTACTTTGTATGACTCGGCAGGGGGTGACAGTGAATCGCCAGTGGCCTCTATAAAGTCCCAGTATGGACCTGACCAATGGATTGTTGTGAAGTACGGTATGAAGGAAAGAAATGTTATATCAACTACCGTACATTGGAAAAATTCTTGATGTGAAACCAAGAAAAAAACTTCTGAAAGTGCAATTTGTTAAGAAACAACCAGGAAGCAATTATTTCAAATTTACTGACAAAGAAGCTGATATTGACCCTGCAGTTCCCTATAATGCAGTTGTTGAAGAACTACAGAAGCCTACAGAAAACAACAGACTGCAATTCCAGTTCAAAAATGTCACCAGTAAAGTTATGAATTAAAAGAAACTGATAAAAACTTTTGAAATACGTTGTCCCTTTGACAATGGAAAAGAAACTTTTTGGATATCCTCCAATGGTCAGTTATCCAGTTATGGACTTTTTTGGATCCCCAGATGGTTGGGGGATACGTGTTTCTTTTTTAAAACTGAAGAAAATGGTCAAAGTAACCCCTATTAGGTTCTTATTTGATAACACATTGAAAAGTAAAAAAGTATCAAAGTAACCCCACCCCCTGGGGTTACAATGATAACTCTTTGGGCTTTAAAAAAATGTATCAGGTATACTTCAAAAAAATTAAATTGAGTTTCATCGTAATCACAAGACATCATTTGGTACAATAAAGCAAAAAAAACAGAAAAATATTTTTAAACAGTTCCATTTATGGAACCAAATATGCCAAAAACTATCAAAGTTACCCCAGTTGACGGTATATATAAACCCATGTTAACAGTAACAAGTTAGTCTGTAACTCCTCACATATTTACACGTTCTAAAATATTTCCTCTCGCCTCAGGGCAAGTTCACGGACCAGGACAAAATTGTTCAATATAAATTGCTGGATAAACATAAGGACAAATAGTAATGAAACCAGCCATTGTTTCAGACAGCCAATGAAGAGTTAACAGGCTGCAATTACTTGCCCAAGCTATCATATTGAAGTACTGTTTATAATTATTACCGTGGGTGAATGAGAGCCACTATATGCATGCTCTATGATGAGCGAGGAATGACTTCTTTCCGTTCAGTATCAATAATAAGAAAGCAATTGAAGTCATTGACAGGCGATACCTTGAAGACTCGTTTTCACTTTAAAACTTAAAATCAGTTTACTGTATATTCAAGAAAAGTTAATCGCAGTTTTCCAGTTTAGTTTGGGCACTGTATTGATGTGGCGATTTTATAGATTCAGGCTTGAAGCCAAACATAGGCTAAAGAAGATAATTATAAAACCTGCTCTTAGGTGCTGTAACACGTCGAGCAAATTTCTGTCCAGGGTAACTGCCTCTGTTGTCATAGATCCTGGTAAAATCGGATCCATCCATCCATGTCGTGAAGGTACGGGTGTGCATGAAAGAAGAGCGGATAAGCGAGCGAATAAATGAGAGAAGAAACCGTTTTGGTAGAAAATCACACTGAGGTTTCATGAAGAGAATTAGCAGTGAATCTGCAAGTAGTTAACTATAGAATCCAAGTTGAGGGGAAAAGGATCAAAGTTGGATGTTTCTGGTATATAAGAAGTAGTGAACAATGGAGTCGAAGGCTGCTGAGATATCTGGGAAACAGAGCCAGAAGACTTAATTGTTGATGAGAGATGGCAGAAACAATTTAGGCCTTGTTGGTATACTCAGCAATAATTATTGTAGACTGTATAGAGTGTCAGTCAAGTGCCGTTTAGGTCTACTTAACCAGATTGATAACAAACAGGGCGGGGAATTGCGAAGCAAATAATTATACCAGAGAGAAGTCGGCAAGTATTTTTAAAATCGTATATTTATAGGTCTTTGTTGGTTCTATTAGAGGGAGAGGAAGGTTAATTGTTTTAAGAAGACAAAGGAACTGAATGTGAGAGGAGGACGTGGGAGTGTCGGAGGGGGGAGGAGCAGGATGTGCATGGAGGAAAATGAGAAAGAAGAGGATGGAGTCTCTCTTTCTCTGTTTCTCTGTTTCTGTTTCTGTCTGTCTCTCTCTTTCTCTATCGTTATCTGTCTGTCTCTCTATCTCTTTCTGTCTCTCTTTGTCTCTCTCTGTCTCTCTCTCTTTCTCTATCTTTCTCTCTCTTGTTATCTCTGTCTCTCCCTGTCTCTCCCTGTCTCTGTTTCTTTCTGTCTGTCTGTCTGTCTGTCTGCCTGTCTCTCTCGTGTACACTGTACAATGACATTCATTCACACTTCTTTAACACAGACGGCACCAGGATTTCAGTTTTGGAAGGACTAAATCCTCGCGGAGGAAAATTTCTTTTTCGTCCGCCAAAATTTCTGACGATTTTTTTTAGTCATCGGTCGAAATCTCACGAAAATGTTCCATTTTCCTCCGCCGAAACTTCAATTTTTCATGTAAAAAACGACTGGCCCTTTTTTAGGGGGTTTAGCCCCCCCCCGGATGTCCTTGTTATGGGAGGCTTAGCCCCCTACCCCCAAAATCGTAGCGGACAAAATGGTACGGATAAAATGGTATGGATAAAATGGAAGCTGGATTAAGGTATCTTATTGCTGATATAGAAACTGGATTGACGAAAATAACGCTTGAGAAATGGAAGCCGGATGGTTTTTTAAGCTGAAATTGATAGCTCTTGTGAAGAAAAAAGCTTCAGAAATGGAAGCTGTCCTATTGGTGTTTTTCATTCATGCCTTTCATGATGCATCCAGCTTCCATTTCAGCTAGAAAATGCCTTCATCTAACTTCCATTTCTCAAGCGTTATTGTCGTCAATCCAGCTTCAACTTCAGCCATAAGATACCTCAAATCAACCTTGTCAGGTTCCACAATCACTGACGATTTCTCCAGTCTCTTCTTACTGTTCTGTAGCGCAGCCTAGCCCTAACCTATTCCCTGTATGACGGTATCTAAGGCTAGTGTATAAGTTTCTAAAGTTCTTAACTTGTTCACTTACAACCAAGATCTGTTTCTTGTATTTTCTTCTTCGTTTTAATATTCGCAAATAACACAACAATGCATCAACGACGACAAGCGATTCAATTCTGTGACAGCAACGCAACCTTAATATCTTACTGCTCTCTAAAGTTTTCAACACACACTCCACTGTTCTCTAAAACGTCTTACACTACTAGCACTCCTTCAACAACTTATCTCACTGTCTGGGCGTACACTCTTCCCCCTGCCGCTCTGTCCTTCTCTCTGCCTCTCTCCGTCTGTCTGTCTGTCTGTCTCTCTGTTTCTCTCTCTCGCGCTCTCCGGCGACGGTCGGCCGAGCCGCGCCAACTTTCCCGCCAGTCTGCCACCTGCAAGTCTGTCTGTCCGTACGCTTAACAATTAGCTGACCTTGAGCTGGTCTATTCGTACGCTCACCCTTAGCTGAACACATACACTATACAAAAGTAGCTCACATTACCTCCCTCCTTTCTTTTAAAGAGAGCTAATTATCTATAAAAATTAGCGAACGTATCTTAACTAAACAATGCAAATAGTCCATAACATAATACATCATAAAATATCTTACACTACAATCTAGACAGACAATCGGCTACTACATTCAATTTACCTTTCTTATAGTTCAATAGAATGTCAAAATTTTGCAATGATAAAGACCATCTGACTAATTTAGCAGATTTCGACATTGATTCAGTCAAATAAACTAAAGGATTATGGTCTGTAAACACATTGATTTTAGAACCAATAAGAATTTCTTTCAACTTGTTTAAAGCCCATATGATTGCATAGGCTTCCTTCTCAATCGTCGCCCATCTCCTCTGGGTATCTGTCAGCTTCTGACTGATAAATGAAACGGGACGTTCTATCCCTTCCTCGTCCACCTGAGACAGAACAGCTCCCACAGCAAAATCACTGCTATCACAGTACAAATTAAATGGTTTCCCAACCTCAAACATATATAGAATCACATTTGACAAGACAATCTGTTTAAGGGAATCAAAGGCTTTCTGATGTGCATCAGTCCAAACAATGTTCTCAGGTACTTTCTTGCTGGTTAAGTCTGTCAATGGTTTAGCAATTTCAGCAAAATTACAAATAAACTGTCTGTAAAACCCAAAAAATCCTAAGACTTGCTTCACTTCCTTCCTGGTTTCAGGTTTCTTCAAATTAATTAAACTGTCAATCCTGTCTGGATTCATCATCTTCTTCCCTGATCCTATAAGGTGACCGATGAAATTCACCTCACTCTTACCAAACACACATTTCTTCAAGTTCAACGTTACATTATGCAGTCTTATTTCTTTCAAAAATAATTCCAAATGTCTTAAATGAATGTCCCAATCATTAGAATGCACTGCAATGTCATCAACATAAGGTTCAGTAAAATCATGAATCGGTTGCAAAATCATATTTATCGCTTTACAAAAGTCCGTCCAGAGTTAATCATTCCGAAAGGAACACGCGTAAATTCGTACAGTCCATTATGTGTAACAAACGCAGTCTTCCATTGATCACTCTTTTTAACAGGACAAGTCCAATATGCACTGCGACAGTCCATAACGGAAATAAACTTGGATTTTCCGACTTTGCTCAAGACATCGTTGACGATTGGCATAGGATATCTGCAGTTCTCAGTAAAAGAGTTAATGTATCTGTAGTCACAAGCCAATCTCAAGGATCCATCCTTCTTTTTGACAATGACAAGTGGACTTGCCATTCTGCTTGACGATGGTTGAATGATGTTTTCTTTCAGCATCTCTTGTATTTGTTTTTCCACTTCTGCTCGGTATATTAGTGGTATTCGATATGCCATGAATTCTTTTTCTCGAAAGTCTGGTCTCAGCACCACTTCATGTTCTACTAGTGTACATAGTCCCGGTTTGTCCGAAAACCTGTCTGCATATCGATTCAGTACATCAAGTAATTGTTTCTGCTGTTCGCTCGTAAGATGTCCAATTTGTTCATAATCCAATTGGAGTGATTTCTGTTTTGTCTCTGAATAGTCTTCCTTCAGCGGTATTTCTACCACTGATCCAAATTCGTCATCCTCTTCCACGATCAGACCACAAGACAACGTTCTCGTAATGAACTTCCTCATCTTGTTGGCATGAATAATCCGTCGACCGTTTTCATTCATGTCCACCAGATACGAATATTTGGATCTTCGTTGCAAGACCGTGCATGGACCATGCCATCGTGAGATCAATTTATTGGTTGACGTTGGATACAGCACGATGACGTTCTCTCCTGGTTCGAATTCTTTATCTTTTGCTCTTTTGTTATATTGACTGGCGTATTGTTTTTGCTTTTCTTCAGCACAACTCTCGGCGAATGTCAAGGCCTTTTCCATGTCTGCTCTTAAATTCTTCAGGTACTTTGCCGGTTGCACTCCAATGTTCGGTGGTAAATTTATCTCTTTGGTCCAGCTTTCTTTAAGAATGGTTAGTGGCCCTCTCGGCAACTTTCCATAGACCAGCAGATACGGTGCTACTCCTGTAGTTGCATTAGGCACTTCTCTCAATGCCCAGACTGTAAATGGAATGATTTTATGCCACTGTCTCGGATTTTCCACAATGACATGATGAACCATCTTCTTGAACGTTTGATTCCATCTCTCCACCAATCCTGCCGCTTCTGGATGTCCTGGCGAATCGAATCGAGGACAACATCCCATCAATTTCAGAAATTCTCTCGTTAGACTAGCTGTAAAATTCGTTCCTCTATCACTCGTTATCACTGACGGAACTCCCACATCCATGAACAGCTTCATCAGAGCTTCGCATACAGCCTTAGCGGTCAATGACTTCATTAAAAAGATAGTTGGCCATCTTGTACATGAGTCCACGATGCACAAGCAATACTTATGCCCTGCTGCTGACGTCGGTTCGATTGGTCCTACGACGTCCATTGTCATTCTTCTGAACGGCACATCCTCTCTTGGTATTGGCGTAATCGGTACTCGATCCATAACCAAACTTCGTGCTTTCAACTGACACTTCTCACAAGACTTGCAGAATTTCACCACATCTCTACGCATCCTTGGCCACACAAAGGACAACTTGATACGTTCCCTTGTCTTCTCTTCTCCCAAGTGTCCGCCAAATACTGACTCGTGCGCCAATTCCATCACCTGAATTCTTCTTTCCTTCGGCAACACCAACTGATACACCAACTGGTCCAACATTTGATGCTTCTTATACATCAACCCATTCACCACACTAAACTCTGATCCTTTGTCTTCAGCTATCTTCCACCACGACCTCAGTGACTCGTCATTTCTCTGCTGCTCTTCAAATTTCGTTGCGTCTGCCAATTGTCTTTCATCATTCGTATTCTCGGCAAACAAATCTCTCATACTCGTGTCCATTTCACCATCACTTTCAGAATCATCATAATCATCACGTTCACATGCAACCATCTCTTCTTCAATTTCATTGCTCCCAGATGTTACTCCTTCTTCTTCTTCTTGAACGCTTTGTTCGTCTTCGCTTTCTGTGTCCTCATCTAGCAAACTCTCATTTGACTTTTCCTCTTCTCCTTCTTCCACTTCTCTTCTCCGACTCTGTGCTCTTGTAGTCACATTCGCTTGCAATTCTCCTTGCAATACACTCACTGGTGGAACCTCTTTCAGTTCTGCGATTATCTCTGGATGCAGCAAGAACTTTTCTTTGTTATCTTTGCACAAGACTGCTGGAATGCTAGCACATACCAAGGTTAAATATGGCGCGATATTTACTCCCTTGTCCTTCAGATCTCCTCCTTCGTGTACGTTATGACAACTCATCCGCACTTCTATTTTCACCAACTTAGCTGGAATGGGTTCTCCAGCCACACATTGCAAATGTACTCTGCCCATTTCTTCCACTGTCGCTCCTTTCAACAATTCCTCATTGATTACTGGAATCTCAGTACCAGAGTCAATCAGCGCTTTGACTTGCACGGGATGACAACTGTCATCATTTCCACGTATCTCTACATTTACATGCTGTAGTAAGGACTTCTTCGTACGTTGACACTCATCTTTGGTTTCAGTTTCTGTTTTTCGACAAGTAAGCTTATCTTTAATGGGAGCAGAATTTACTATTTCTCTCTGTATAGCAAATTGAGGCGTGCACTTCATTACTGACTTCACTTCCGTTTCGCGGTTGTCTTGTTCTTCCGGCTGATATGGTGCATTCATTACTTGGATCTGATTTACTCTGAGATTTTCTGCACTTCGAGTAAATCTATTTCTCAGATTTGTCATTCTTGGTGGTACTCGACAATCCTTTATCAGATGTTTGTCTGACTGACAATTATGGCAACGTTTCTTACCAATCCCTCTCTGTTCAGTGCTCTCCCGCCTGTAATTGTACGCTGCATTGTTTTCTCTTTGGCGTCCCATCACTGGAATTCGACTGTATATTTGTCTGTCACCCGTTGCTTCTCTTCTATCTTGACCAAACTGTCTTCCAGGAGCACCATCATTCCTTACTTCATTATTTCTGGCTTGGCTTCCCGTCTCTTTGTTATTACTATTCCACCTGGTTTGCTTCGAACTATTACCCCATGCTTCATATTTCGGTTTGTCTTGAAACATTAGACCAATTCGATTGTTCACGTGTATGTCTGCGAGATCTGCAACATTACTAGCTTCCAAGCATTCAGTACCCTCCTTTGCTAGTACAAACTGTAGTGGACCCGGTGGTAGACATTCTTTCAACTTATCCGCCACCAACAGATCAAATAACTTCTCATAGTCTTTGCCCACTCGCCTACTTCTGACATAATAATTCAACAGATTCTTCAATCTTGCTGTAAACATAGTGTATGTCTCTTCTGCCGTTTTCTTCGCATCTACAAATCGTGATCGATATTCTCTCGCTGTCAATTTGAATTCTTTCAGTAAATGTTCTTTCACTATGTCGTAATTGTCTAGATCATCAAAAGACAATCGGTTTAACACCGTTCTCGCTCTTGGCGTCATTAGTGGCAACAGCAATTTGACCCAAAACTGCTTTTCCACCGTAAAACTGTTGAATGCATTCTCAACTGTCTCAAAATATAATGGCACCTCCATCATATCATATGGCATCTTAGGTAACACGTGTTTCATTGCATCACCTATCTTCTTAATCTTAGACACCATTGTCTCACTTTCTCGGATCCTATTTTGTTCTGACTCCTCACGGCTCCTTCTATCGTCTTCGTCTCTTTTCTTCAGTCTATTTTGATCTTCTTCCCTGCGCAGTTCTTCTTGTTCTATCTTCTGCTGCAACAATTCTAACTGCCTTCTGCGTTCCTCCTTTTCAATAGCCATTTCTCGGAGCTGTGCTTCCTTAAGAGCGAGTTTCTTTTGTTCTATTTGTACTTGTTCTTCCCTTTCTCTTTCCGCTCTTTCCAAACTTTCTTTCTCCATTTTCAATTCTTCCTGTCGAATCTCTTCGGCTCTTTCTAATTCTGCCAAACGCATGGCTTCTTTGTCTTCCTCACGAGTCTTTTGCTCTTCAATCTGCTGTTTTCGTATTTCTTCATCGCTTTTCCTTGCTCTCTCGTATTCTATCATTAGTTCCATCCTTCTTCGTTCTGCTTCGTCACGATCTTTTTTCATTTGTTCTAACTGAAGCTGAAACTGCTGCTTCTGCATTTCTATCTCTTCTTGTCTCATCCTTTCTGCTCGTTCTGTTTGTTTTTTCTCGTCTTGTCTGATCTTTTCTGCTCTTTCTTTCTCCTCTTGTCTCCGTTCTTTCTCTTCTTGCCTCCTTTGCTCCTCTTTCTCCTGTCGAATCTTTTCTGATCGTTCTACTCGTTCTTTCTCTTCCTGTCTACGTTGATCCTCTTTCTCTTTCTCTTCTTGTTTCCGTTCTTTCTCTTCCTGTCTACGTTGCTCCTCTTTCTGCTTCTCTTCTTGTCTCCGTTGCTCTTCTTTCTCTTTCTCCTCTTGTATACGTTTCTCCTCTTTCTCTTTCTCTTCTTGTTTCCGTTGCTCCTCTTTCTCTTTCTCCTCTTGTCTACGTTTCTCCTCTTCTTGTCTCCGTTGCTCCTCCCTCATCATCATAAATTGCATCAACGCCTCCATAGACATAGCCTGTGGTTTCTCCTCAGCACCACCTACTGCACCTTTCTCTTCAGCTTCCTTTTTTAGCCACACCTCTGCTAGAGCTCTCATCAAATTTTCCCTTGACATCTCTTCGACTTCTTCCACGTCTAGATCAGCTTCGATTAATAATTTTATTATTCGATCAGAAGACATCTTCTTTATATTAGCTTGCTTTTGTTCTGTAAGTTTCTCCATCTTACTTCCTTACTTCAGTGATTTGCGTGAAGAAATCGAGGGAGTGGCTATGCTTTCTGCAATTGGTTGACTGTAATTTCAATTACTTGTTTCTTCAAGGAGCGAGTTTTGTATACCTCTCTCTGGCGTTGCGTTGTCGTAATGTCGTTCGTATGCCCGTTGTATCTTCTCACCAGTTGTTCGGATGCTCGGACTGCTTCTCCGATTGCTCAGATGCTCACTGTCCTTCTCCCGTGTGGTCGGCGTCTCGTAAGGCTTCAAAATCCACTGTCCGTAGCTTGGATACGACTATCCCAACGTTCGTTGCTTGACTTCGCAATTCACCGTTCGTAAACCTGGATACAATATCCCGACGTCCGTTGCTTGACTTCGTATTCCACCGTCCGTTGCCTGAACTCGATATCCCACCGCTATCACCAAATGTCAGGTTCCACAATCACTGACGATTTCTCCAGTCTCTTCTTACTGTTCTGTAGCGCAGCCTAGCCCTAACCTATTCCCTGTATGACGGTATCTAAGGCTAGTGTATAAGTTTCTAAAGTTCTTAACTTGTTCACTTACAACCAAGATCTGTTTCTTGTATTTTCTTCTTCGTTTTAATATTCGCAAATAACACAACAATGCATCAACGACGACAAGCGATTCAATTCTGTGACAGCAACGCAACCTTAATATCTTACTGCTCTCTAAAGTTTTCAACACACACTCCACTGTTCTCTAAAACGTCTTACACTACTAGCACTCCTTCAACAACTTATCTCACTGTCTGGGCGTACACTCTTCCCCCTGCCGCTCTGTCCTTCTCTCTGCCTCTCTCCGTCTGTCTGTCTGTCTGTCTCTCTGTTTCTCTCTCTCGCGCTCTCCGGCGACGGTCGGCCGAGCCGCGCCAACTTTCCCGCCAGTCTGCCACCTGCAAGTCTGTCTGTCCGTACGCTTAACAATTAGCTGACCTTGAGCTGGTCTATTCGTACGCTCACCCCTTAGCTGAACACATACACTATACAAAAGTAGCTCACAAACCTCCATATGTAATGCTTTTTCATTAAATACATTAATCCAGTTTCTATTTCAGCTTTAAAAATACCTTTATCCAGCTTCCATTTCTCAAGCGTTTTTAATCAATCCAGCTTCTAATTAAGCTGTAAAAATTCTTTTATCTAGCTCGCATTTCACAAGGTTTAAAAAAATCTATCCAGCTTCTATTACTCAGGCGTTATTTTCGTCAATCCAGCTTCTATTTCAGCCATAACTGCCATAAGATGCCATAATCCAGTTTCCATTTCTCAAGAGTTTTTAGAACCAATCCAGTCTCTATTTCAGCTGTAAATGTACGTGTACCTTTCTCCAGCCTCCATTTCTAATACGTCATTTCCGTCAATTAAGTTTCCATTTCAACTATAAAGAGCCTTCATCCAGCTTCAATTTCACATGCGTTTTTCATTAATCCAGTTTCTATTTCATATATAAAAATATCTTAATCCACCTTCCATTTTATCCTTGCCATTTTGTCCGTACCGTTTTGTCCTACCATTTTCACCGCTACCATTTTGTCCTCATACCATTTTGTCCATACCATTTTGTCTGTACCATTTTGTCTGCTAGCATTTTGTCCTAGAACCGGTCAAACCTGAATACTGAGAAATCTGTTTGCGCCAAAGTGCAGGTCTAAATGTCTGCAATTATGCACGCACACACACAAACACGCACGCACGCACACACACACACACACACGCATGTGTAATATATGGTATGTGCATTTAATATGCGTGTATAAATCAATACTCGAATAATTTGCAAATGCAAGGAAAAATCATACATAAGCGTCAACTTATCAATTATGAAGGCATTAAACTTGAACCAATCCTAATAATCCTAATTAGCCCGCATTATAATTTATAATCGGTTGCTAATTGCAACGAACTTAGTACAGCGGATTCCGCAGCAGACATAGCATCCTATTCCACACCCATCAGTCTCTCTTCCTCCTCCTCCTTCTCCTCCACCTGCTCCTCCTCCTTCCCCTTCCCCTTCCCCTTCCCCTTCCCCTTCCCCTTCCTGTCTGGATGACCCGTCAATCATCCTCTTAAGCATCTGTTCGATCGGATTTCGTGCATCTTGCAATACGTGTGTGTCTGTTTGCTTGTCTGTCTGCTTGTCTGTCTGCTTGTCTGTCTGTCTGTCTGTCTCTGTGTGTGTGTGTGTGTGTGTGTGTCTAGGCTTCTGCCTGTCTCCAATTCTGTCTGCATGTCTGTCATTCTGACTATCTGTCTGCCTGCCTGCCTGTAAGAATATTTGTCAGTCTGTCTGTCAGATCGGCAGACTTCCTATTCTTTGTCTTTCTGTCGGTGTATATGTTTGCCTGTCTCTAATTTTGTCTGCCTGCCTGCCTGTCTGTCTGTCTGTCTGAGTCTTTGTCAGTATGTCTGTGTATCTGTATGACAGTTCTTTGTTCTTTCTAGATCAGTGTGTCTGTCTAATAGTGTTTGCCATTCTGTGTTCGCCATTCGTTATTTTTAATTATAAACCAGTCATAATAATAGGCCTAATTATCTGTGCTTCGCCATGAAGCGATTATCGCTTTTCTATTCTCCCTCCAACCCTCATTACTCATTGTTGGTCAATTATGTAGACACCATTCCTATACCCTTAATTCCCATTTCAACCCTTCTTCGCAGCATCCGGGGTCATTCCTTGTCGTCTCCCTTGGCGGGAGAGCAGAGCAGCTGTTGACTCCGATCCTCATTCCTCACCCATTTCAAATGATTCTCTAAATTGGGACAACTGAGTTGAACTGAACGACAGTCGTGAAAACTGTCACAAGACTCAACTTCTCCTCTTACAGATGCATGTAGGCCTGCGCAATTATGCAGCCTATACATGTAAGGCATTTAGTAATGCCCGTCTATATATATATATGGCATGCATACATGTATGCATAACATCCATACATTTATAAAGCGCCTCTCACAGTGTACACCAATCAGAGGCGCTCCCAGTGCGAAAGGATCCAGATAAAAGAAAGTAAGCAAAGTTTTGAGACTGCGAAGAGATGTGCTTTGGGTATAAGTTAATAACGAAGAACGTATCGACGAATATGCATGTACATGTAGCTGATTCCAAAGTGCGGCATGCATCAATGAAGGCAAAGCAGCCAAAGCTCGAGTATTCATGCATGTATGCATGCATGTATGCACGCCTGTATGTGTGGGTGTGCATGCACGTATGCGGGTGCTTTATTTAGCCAATAAGCGTGAGAGCATGCAAGAGCGCCAAAGAAGACGACGATAGGCGAACAAGAGAGCTCCTTCGGTCGACGTTTGCGCGTGAAAGAAGCGACATGTGTTCGATTCGTAGAATTGTATCTTTATTTCGGCCACCATCAAAACTGAGATGCGGGACTGAGAGGGGAAAACCGCACAGATGGTCTCCACACCTACGCACTTATCCTACGCACCAACCAATAAATTGGACATATGTTTGACTTAGTGCATTCCTATTTCGCAGACCATCTGGACATCGAAACCAAAACTTCGTGCTTTTGAGAGGCGCATTAACAATGGCATTGTATATAGCCTAAAGGGCTAGATATATAAAATTAACATTAATTTTCTTATCATTGCTATTAGTTTTTAATTGTCCGACGCAGGGATAATCTCTCAGACTTCTAAAAATAAATCCGTAGTATAACCATCGCTACTATATGGCTCGTGGTCATTGCGAATGACCACATTAATAATAATAATTATAATAATAATAATAATAATAATAATAATAATAATAATAATAATAATAATAATAATAATAATAATAATAATAATAATAATTGCAAAATATTATCATCATTATTATCATCATTATCATCATTATCATTATTATTGAGATGAAAGATCTCGGGAGGCGACAACTGAATTGTTGGCGTCATCATTTGAAGAACGCTGCAGTAAATCGACAGTCAGTCAGACCGACTGACTGTCGATTTACTGCGATCTCGTGTTTCGGGATTTTCCTCTTGAGTCGCCTTTATATGAAACCGAGACATTGGACCTCTTTCTCCTCCTCCTCCTTTGTATTATAGATCCATTCATGGCCTCACTTTCTTTATGCCTTTGCTCGTTCCTTCATTTCAAGCAGTGACGACCTGTTGAGTCTAATCCATGGCTTAGACCTATATCCACCTATATTCATTCATTCATTCATTCATTCATTCATTCATTCATTCATTCATTCATTCTTCATTCATTCATTCATTCATTCATTCATTCATTCATTCATTCATCCATCCATTTATCCATCAATCCATCCATCCATACATTCATCCATTCATGCATTTAGATAGTCTACATGCAAAAGCTCACTGCATTTATAATTATTTGCAACATGTAAATGAAATCAACAATATTGGTACTCTTGAACTTACACAGGCGCATGTATAATGCATGCGCCTGTACGCCTGCACAGCTGCTTCATCAGCAGTCAGTAGGCCTATGCTGAAGTTGCTGAACCCAAGTTCAGCAACTGTTTCAGCAACTGGACTTCTCGACGTTTTATGAGGTACTCAAAAGGCGTTTTAATGTCTTCACACATACACAATTACACATAGACCTATAAATATACTGCATTCTGCTTCATTCAACTTACCAACGATATGTCGCACATGTGTTAACGTGTCTTATATTCGTGACATCCTTTCACCGCACATGACATCGTCTGCAATCGTCAAATCGACGTCAGCTGAATAAGGTCATAATGCAGTTGGTGTGTATAGGCTATTTATATAAATTATAACCTCGTCTCAATTACATACATAATTATTTGCAATACAACACAGAATTCATGCATGATGCATCTGACTTTCTTATAATTATGTAGAATTAGTGTAATATATGCATGTGGCCTAATACGACATTCAGGCATTTATATAGACCTAATTATCTGCCACACCTAAATGAAATACAAAATTATGAACATATTATACGCCTACGTTATAGACTATACCGGTAAATGTATTGCGATATTTCTGCAACATAGATCTAAAACTGTTCGCAATGATTCAAACATTTATAGCTATTTGCAGTAAATAAACGCAATTATAAAATTCGTGCATATAATTAGGTTATGCATAAAAATAATCATGCATATATTAGTCCTTCACTTACAATTGCTCGTGAGCTTCCGATACAGTGTCCGTGCTGTAGTCGGGAGCGCCTCTGAGTAATGAGCTTGAAGGGACAGTATAGCAAATGCTATAAATAAATAAATAAATGATATCTACAATGTATATACACGACTAACTCCGCATCGCTTGCTAACTCATGCAAGTCACCTTTTGTATACGTGACACCGCTAGGCTTGCACAAAATGCCCCAGTTATTTCTTTTGTTTGTTTTGCATGTGCACTTGTTATAGCGCCCCTTCAAGCTACTTAATCAGAGGCGCTCCCGACTGTAGCGCGGACACTGCATCGGAATTTCACGCCGAAGCGTCGTGCAATTGCGAGTGAAGGACTTGCCAAGGTCCTTACGCAGCGACTTGAGGTGGATTCGAACCTGCAATCCTCCGGCTGCAAGGCAGCAAACATACACAATACACCACCGTATATCTTCTCCTGTAAAGCTGTGCAATATAAATGTGACGCAGGGGCTCGAAACCCGTCGTTTGTCGCTTCCTAGATATAGCGCTATACGCCGAAATAGGCGAGAGGGGTAAAGAATGCAGTTTATTCTTCAATTCAGTATATGACTGTGAATTCGCCCTAATTTGCGTAGTGAACCGATTTTGATGCTGTTTGGGTTATCTGATTCAGAATATATGCCTCTAATGCCCAGAAAAATTTCAGAATAATAACTTAGTGGATTCAGTAGACTTGGATGACACGAATATTCAGTAATTTTTTATGCTATTTTTTCGCTATAAACTAATGAAAGAATCAAACGAGCACAACTTTTGTTAGAAAAAAGATAATTTCATTGTGTTAAAAGCATTTTAGAGCATGGTCATTGTAGAATATGACTAAATCAAAAGGTCAAAATCCGACATGTGACGGGTTTTGAGCCCCTGTGTCACAAATGTCTAATTACAGCTATGATTACAATGGTAAAAGGTGCGTGTTGGGATTTGGGAAGGAGGTGTGCTGCGTGCTGCAGGAGACCGCAGTCAGTCGGGTGAGATCCCCGAAATAATTTTCTCTCTATATAAAAAAATAGAGTCATCCGGAATATCTGAGATTTTCTCTGACTATACGATCAATTGTGATAAAAATTTTACCCTATGATAACAAGTGGCATCAGTAGACCATCTTGCACCAACTACCATGCGGTCCCTGCGAGTTTCTACAATTTAAAAAATCTATTTAAACTCAACTATATGGATGCGAGTTAAGTATCGATTCCTTTCAACACATATTCGTATATACGAGCACGTCTTTTAGGCAGATCGTTCGAGAGTAGGAGTCAAGAATTTCTGCATACATTATGATGTTCTATGTTTTATGTACAGTATTTATTTCATTTATTTATCTATTTCTCCATTACTAAAGCACGCCTTCAAGCTCTCTACTCAGAGGCGATCCCGACTACAACGCTGACACTGCATTGTAGTCTAACGCCGAAGTGCCCGAGCAATTGTGAGTGAATTACTTGCTCGAGGTCACTACGCGGCGGCTTGAGGTGGATTCGAACCTGGAACCCTCCGGCTTCAAGGCACCGATACCTCCACTACACCACCACGCCCCGCTGGTAGGTCAATATTAAAGAAGTCCATGGCACAGTCGAATTTTTATTCTGTAGAGACATCTATCGATTGATATAATAGCTCTCATGTCGAAATGAAATGAAAACGTCATGTACGCATGCACAATTTTGTACACATGTATTATTCATCATACATTATTTATTTTGGAGAATCACATGGCGCCCATTCAGGCTTTACCATTCAGGAGTGCTTCTGACCCAACCTCACCTTAAACGCAATCTTTTAGGGCTGCGACAAAACGCATCTGAGCAAACCCAAACGCATAAGACTGTGGGGCCAAAAATAAGGGAATGTACGTATGGTGCTGTCTAATACATGTAGCTGTTCGAGCTCGTTGAATGAGGAATTAACCCTGCGTGTAGGAATGTAAAACACGACATCCCTGTGCACCCGATGTAGAGTGGCGATGTTGAAGTTCCTCCAGAGATCTCTATGAAACTGGAACTCACTCACTTCTTCCTGATGCGTATGTTTGCTGAACGCTCGTATGGTTAAAAAATGGTGCCAAGGTAACTACTTGCTTTACACAGAATTAGCTGCGACATATTAGCCCTTTATTCAACTGTTGGACAATTTCGTAGCTATGGAATACACAATATTGCGCATCTGGCTGCAGGGCTGACCTTCCTTCTTGACGTGCTATGTGTCCGCCGCCATACAAATGCATACGCACAGTATACAGAAGGGTAACCAAAGCTAAATGTTTTGTTGTCTACATCATGTATGTATACCATTAGTAGTAGATCATTCATTCCGCTTCGTTCGGTAGCATTTTTTTGTTGCACGGTTCTGTATAATTATATGATGCTCCTCAAGCGCATTGAGCTGTGAATCCTTGAAGCGATTTCTGCGCAGTTGCTTACAACAGCTTTAAAACAACGAACTTCAAATAAGTCGATTATGGCATTAGCAAAGTTTTACAGTCAGGGTATCGCCATTATTGGTAAGAATTGGTGAGAAAAGGTCTGAAAATCTCGAAACGCATTTAAGTATAAGAGTAATTATGGCAGATAAATCTGGAGAATCGACCAATAATAGCCTAAACAAAAATTTGTGTCATGCAATCTCTTGATTAGTGATAGGCGGATCCGATTATCGGGTTCAGACGAATAATATTTCTTTTCCTTCAGAAAAAAAGACGAATATTATTTAACTTGACAAATTTTGTTGGCGTTGCCTAGTGGTTATTGTCCTCGGCGTCGTTAGTGTAACGTTATTTCTTGCTCACTCTCGTGTCGAATCGAGCTTGCGTTCGATATCGTTCAACTGCAAAAGCAAAACAGCTCGATCCTACATCAACCATTATCTCTGTAATAATGCCTAATAGTCATTTATATATTTACACATTTTAAGCGGCGACCAAGTCCATGGCAGAAAGTGTTTGCAGAAGAAGGACCATCTTGATTTATTATCATAAGCGTAATCCCGATATCATAACAGTGCCCAAAACATGCAACATGTTGCATTTAACCCATTAACAGCGAGAGCGCACCAAAAGCCATTGAAAACTCTTCATTAGAGACTAAACATCTGCCATACATGTAGGTAGCGTAGGGCGCCGTAGGCTATCCCCAAGCAAAGATGCACAATTGCACATAATGACTAACTGATCTATTGCATTTCAAGACATTTTGAAAACGTTTGTTGAAAAAAGTCAGATGCAACAGAAACGATGACGAGTACAAACGCTGTAATTGATGCTTCTACTGTTTGTTGCCATTTTTGTTTTATTTTTTTGATGTCCTTATCTGTTATTGTAAAAGCACGCTTACGATTTTAGTCAGTAACGTCTGAGTTTCGCTGATGATGTGGCTCTTGTCTGTGTCCGAGTTGCTGCGTCTCTGTGGCTCTTCCTCCTCCTCCTGCTGCCGCTCTTCCCTCTTCCCTTCCTCCTCCCGTCGGTCGTCGACATCCAGATCCGTCGTCCCTCCAAGCAGAGACCTCAGTCGACTGATGGTGGAGTCAAGCTGAGCAGAACGAGCAGAATGACGTCGACGGTCATCTCCGATGTCCACCAGTTGTCTCTCATCCGACGGTTGTTGCCTACGCCTGTCATTATACTCTGACCTCAGGTCATCATCACCTTCTCTGAAGTCTCTATATCCATTGCTTTCACTCTCACTTCCTCCTCCACTTCCCCATCCTCCGCCTTCTCTCCCTTCGCCTGATCTTGCTTCCTGTATATCTGGTCTTTCTCCGTCTGCTCTTAGATCAGTCTCCTGCGACAAATGGTCATCGATGTCAATTCTCGCTCTTTTGTCTAGTGAACAAAAGAAAACTTCGGCAGCTAAGCCATGATGATGATGGTAACAGCATTGAGGATGACGGCGACGCGACGACGACGACGATGATGATGACAATGATCATTGTTCTCTGTTTTCAGACAACTTTTCTTTTGATGGGACGAAAGTTACAGAAACAAATCGAATCGTCTGCACTGCAGACGATCAATCACGATTTCGCTTTTAAAGAACCCGTTAGCTTATTGATAATTTGCGTCATATCTCAACGGCATGCACACAATTCGAAACTAAATAGAAGCTGGTTATTGTGTTTACAGAAAGAGAAAATTTACCTAGATGCAAGCTGTGCTATCTAGAGCTCTTTGCGCCTCAAACCTTTTTAGTAGAAATAGACACTTTGAAAGCAGAGAAATATGCCGAGCAGAAATCAGAGAAGGATGAAAGGCGATCTAGATTAGGTAGTAATGTAGGCCTACTAATTTAAACCGTGTTCAAAGCTGAGAAACAATAATGACGGCAGAAAGGGACTTGGACGTGAAATTTATGGAAGAAACAAAAGGAGGAGATGCATTGGAGAGGTGGAAAGGGTATGCGAAGAGTGGCACAAAATGTTTGAGAGAAATTCCGAAGTGGATCTGAAGATGATGGAGAAATTGCGATGGTTGGAAATCCAGCAATTTCATATATCCGACAATTAGGTACAACAATGAAAGTTCGACAATGAAAAATCCAACAAACAATTGAAATCCAACAATGAAATCCAACAATTAAAGTCCAACCGCTAAAAATTCAACAAACAATCCAAACACTAAATTCAATCGCATTACATGCTAGTGTAATTAAATGCAGGAGAGGGCAACGGTTGCTTACCTGGAGCGCAGAAGTGCATGAAAGGTGGTCGACATTTAACTCCTAAAACCAACAGTATGGTTGAAAGCAACCGAAATCTACGAAATATCAAATTTTGAAGAAGTAAAATAAACCACCTCCAAGCAATTCAGAATAGGCTACCCTCGCCCGCTCTGTCATCAAAACCCCAAACGCCACCACATCACTCCCGTCCTGAAATCACTCCACTGGCTTAAAATGCTTGAACGAATAGAATTCAAAGCCCTCTCACTCACCTATAATACGCTTCAATCTTCCCAGCCATCCTATCTTCGTCAGAAGTTCACCACCCAGCCACTTCGTTCAACCCGCTCCCCATCCTTCATTACACTGCTTCATCCTTTCATCACTTCATCATTAAAATTTGCTAATCGATCTCTATCCGTTGCGGACTCGCCGATACTATCCTGATTCTTCCACTTCTCCCATCCTTCCACGCCGTCTCAACTCTAAACACCATCTACCATGGACGTCTGTCTAACTCCTCGCCTGACTCTCTGGATCTTGACCCCGGGATACCGATTTTGTTTTGATTGAGCGCCTGTAAAAAAGATGGTTCTCGCGACCTGGTTTTTATGGGCACTGTAGAAATTTCGAGTTTACGATTACGATTACGATTAAGATTGTATTATGTATAGCAGTGTTTCCCAACCTTTTCTGACTGTCGGACCACTTTTTCCAAGATAGAGGACACGGGGGCCACTTTTTCTTAGTTGAAGAACATTAGGGGCCACAGGGCTAAACTTTAATTAACTAAAGGCGTATAAAATAATTATAATTGAATGAAAATAAAAAGTTTGATGGGATTTATTAACGTCCAAATAAAATAATTTGTAATATAAAAGAATTATATATTTTATCATATCCAAATTGTCAATTTTTACATATATTTTTCTCAATTCATTGAAGTGCTGCGGGCCATTTTTGTAAGCCAGGCGGGCCACTTTTGGCCCGCGGGCCACGGGTTGGGAACCGCTGATGTATAGTATCTCTCACGTCAGGCAATTGCACAAAAGTAAGTGTATAACCAACTAAGTATGCAGGAAGCAAGTAAATAGACAATAAATAGGAGGATGCATAATTGTATATGTGTGCATCAGTTTAGGCATGTATGTACGCATGTATGTATGTATGTATGTATGTATGTTTGTATGTATGTATGTATGTATGTATGTATGTATGTATGTATGTATGTATGCATGTATGTATGTATGTATGTATGTATGCATGTATGTATGTATGTATGTATGACATTGTATGTATGTATGTATGTATGTATGTATGTATGTATGTATGTATGTATGTATGTATGTATGTATGTATGTATGTATGTATGTATGCATGTATGTATGTATGTATGTATGTATGTATGTATGTATGTATGTAGTATGTATGTATGTATGTATGTATGTATGTATGTATGTATGTATGTATGTATGTATGTATGTATGTATGCATGCATGCATGCATGCATGCATGCATGCATGTATGTATGTATGTATGTATGTATGTATGTATGTATGTATGTATGTATGTATGTATGTATGTATGTATGTATGTATGTATGTATGCATGCATGCATGCATGCATGCACGCACGCACGCACGCACGCACGCACGCACGCACGCACGCACGCACGCACGCACGCACGCACGTACGTATGTATGTATGTATGTATGTATGTATGTATGTATGTATGTATGTATGTATGCATGCAAGAGAATATAAATTATAGGAGACTCGCTTAAGTATAATCAGACTCAACTGTCGCTATTTAAATGCATCAATTAAAGTAACACACATTTAGAGCGTCTTAAAGCTGTTTCTTTCTTCGGGACTCTAGACACTGAACGGCTGCCGGTGTATTGCAGAACCAACGGATTATCGATGCATGAGAATGACACTCTTTGAAAAACAGTATGCCTACGTGAGCGATTGTGTTGTAGCCTACACGTTGAATTTGTTGGGGCAGGAACAGGAGGAGGAATAACAGGAGCTTGAACAACAACAAGTATAGAAGGCTAAGGGAGAAAGAGATTAAAGGTCTAAAAGGAAATACTAAGGAAGTGAACAACATAGACAGCAGAAGATGAATTGACGACTTTGCCAATTCACTTGACAAAAACTCTGTATACGTACTTGTTGTCTTATTACCAGAGGATGAAGAGCAAAAGCAGCATATGACCAACAGCAGAATACACACCACAGTTCTCATCATTTTCGAATTGTCGAAACCTATTGAATTATTGCGAAACTCCCGTGTCCAAGGAAACACCAGAAATCGTTATCAAATTAATGATAGCACTTGTTCTTTATAAAGTTGTTTCAACGTCAGTGTTTGTTCTGGACGTTAAAACCAACGAACCCTTGATGATCTGAGTTGTGATGCTTCAGACGGAGACTATCTCGTCCTAATCTGTCATGACCAAAGAAAGCCAGTTGCAGCCCAATTGCGGACAATTGTAGCTCTGATCCAAAGCCTGAATCTCTCGGCCTTTAGGCATCAGTTTGAACTGACCTTCACAATTGGCAACTTGCGCTCACATGTCCGGTTTATTGAGTGCTTCTGTTTGACACTCGAGACTAATATGTCTAAAAAATAAATTTTTGTGTTGTCGTCGGCTGAATAATTTTGACGTAAAAATCTTTAAAAAAATAATTTTGATGTAAAAATCTCTTACTTTCCCAGCAGGGTAAAGGCTGCTCTAATAGTCGATCATCAACTGAAACCCCATTCGTTGCGTCTTCAGGGAAGTTCATCAGGCTCTTATTATTTTCTATTAGTTCTGTACTCTCAGTCCCTTTCAGTGACTAACTGAGAGCCTGGTAATTTTTTTTCTACCTCAGCCTATTTTATGACCGAGGTATTTTTCCACGTAATTTTCGTCAGATAGGCCTACCAGTATTGGTGATGCTGTTTTCAGCCGCAAAATTTATACTGACGTAAAACAGCATAAAAGGACAAACAATTTCTCTCCCTGTCGCAGGATACACCGGTGATCATCGAATTTCATAATTATTTGACCACAATGTGTTTGATCTGGATGGTGGTCCTAGTAGCACATTCCATCTAGCTGCAGGTCTTCAGCAGGTGACTAGCTGTTAATCTGTAGCGAAGGTGTGAAAATAGTTAAATTTGGGTCTATCGCTCTCACCCCGCCCCTACCCCATGGTGAGGGGAAACTCGATAACCCCATTCACTGGGTGGTCCTAAATGCCCGCTGTCAAGATTCAAGGTTTCAGATCATTAGTTGCAAATCTGTGATCGTGTGTTTGTATATGTATGTATGTATGTATGTATGTATGTATGTATGTATGTATGTATGTATGTATGTATGTATGTATGTATGTATGTATGTATGTATGTATGTATGTATGTATGTATGTATGTATGTATGCATGCATGCATGCATGCACGCACGCACGCACGCACGCACGCACGCACGCACGCACGCACGCACGCACGCACGCACGCACGCACGCACGTACGTACGTACGTACGTACGTATGTATGTATGTATGTATGTATGTATGTATGTATGTATGTATGCATTATTTTGTGCGACTTCAAACAATTGGGTATATCAAATATTGAGCAGACAATAGTTAACAAGATTAATGAATTTAATTCAATTTATGCACCAATAATTATGTTCAAACATGCACTGCAGCTACCATCAACTTTAAATAATCTAGTTGTTTTACATCGAAACTCGAAATCCAATCCTTACAGCATGCGCTCCTCCATTAAGCATATGCCTTAACATTTCCACACTAATGCCCGTAGATTCTCGACTGAATGTGCTGATAACAGTTTCGCACCAAAGCGAAGACAGCGTGACCACTCTATACTAGACCTAACAGAGATTGACGTGCGCATACCATAGTCAACTCGTTAAGTTATTTTGATCTCATTTGTAATTGAAGCAAACCAGTCACTGCATATTATGACTATATGAAATCTGTCCTACAGATTCTGATCTTCGAACCAGCCAGCGTTTTAGCATTCGAACATCTCTCCGCATTGCTATTTCAACTGATTCCAGTTGGCTAAACTATTGAAACTCACTCCTCATCGATGTCATGCAGGGAGGTCTTCACAAGCTGTTAAAGGTTGAAAATTGGCTGGTCTGACATCAGCGACATAGCAGTAGTTAATTACATAATTACATAAGCAATGCTTTATTAGAGTAGATTAGATTAGATTAGAATATGCCTGCATCAGGCACCATCATGATTACATATAGAGCGAGACAGAGAGACAGACGCCCGCGTTGCACTCGTTACACTGGTATGATCATTAGCAAATTTCGATTTTCATTGTCGTCTGCGATTGTGTACGTTTCCGGGTCTTGTGGATGTCGAAGAGAAGGAGGAGGAGGATTGGGAGTATGAGCTGGAGGACTGGAGGTTTCCTATGATGCCTGAAAGGAGGATGACACTTAAAGAAGGTAAAGCGAAAGATGCGGATGTAGAATTCGTGTTTGTAATCGCATATAGGAGTACACAATCAGAAAATGACCATGATGTGCCACATGAGAAAGGGAGGAGGAGGAGGAGGAGGAGGAGGAGGAGGAGGAGGAGGGAGGAAGAAGAAAACGAAGAAAAAGAAGAGGAAATGGTAGAGGAGGCGGCGATGGAGTTATCTCTTTCTCTCATAATACCATAATATGCATCTACAATTTGCTTAGCATGGACTAAATTTTGATTTGAACGAATGGTCAAGCATCAAGCATGAACATTGAACACGGAGAAACGTGGTGAGAGTCAGGTTTGTGCACAAATATTTAAATATGAATTCAAGGACGTGGCAAGTGCTCTACGCATAAGTATCTGCCTCCGTGTGCGGTTGCAATAATTAACTATACATGCATGCGTGCATACATTCACACCCACACCCACGTATATCGGGGTATGAACAGAACAATGTACAAATAGCCATGCACTTGTATAAAACGAATGATATCATGTGCAATGATAACTCGTGCATAAAAATCGACTCATCCGTAATTAATTTTATTAGACTTAAACGAATCCTTGTGAGCCCGCATTATGGTCGACTGTTAATTGCAACGAACTTTGTTCATAGGATTCAGCAGCAGACCTATCATCCTGGTGCACACCCATCAGCCTCCCGTCCTCCTCCCTTCCATTCTGTACCCTCTTCATCATGGATTCCAAATACCTCGCTCGACCAAAATATCCAAGATGAAGCCTCTGCAATGAAGTCAATATCAATAAGCTGAACATCTCTGCTTCACGCTTGATGCAATCCAAGGGCGGATACAAAAAATTTCGAGGGGGCACCCAAAATTTTCGGTCTTGTTGGTGGGACAGGGGAACAATTTCGTGTTATTCATCGCCGAGAAAACTGATGACCTTTTTTTGGTTATTCGTCCATATTTTCGGGAAAAAGATACCAATCCAGCCGCCAAAAAAGTTGATGACCTTTTTTTAGTCGTCGGTCATCTTAGTCGGGAGTATGGTAAATCAAATGGGGGGTCACGTCCCGTGCGATTTTTTTAATGGGGGGGACCTGGTTTCCTGTTTTTCTCTCCCGCTGCATTTATTTAATGGCTTGTTGAAACCAAATGGGAGGGCCACGTCCCATGCATTTTTTAAATGCAGGGGCATGGCCATTTTGGCCCCCCCTGGATACGCCCCTGATGCAATCTTAAACCACTCCGAGGCAGCGCATTGACGTCACTCACTGATTTGCTGTATCCTAAGACCTAATAGTATCACCAACTCCTATTTGGCGCCTGTGTAATTTGCATTGTCCAGAGTTTTACAATGGAATTGATTCAGAAACAAGTAGGCATAATTATTATGCCTATTATTTTACAAGTTATCTGAAGCAAAAACACGCAGTGACGTTTTTATCTGTTCTCTATTATCTCGAGGGTTGAATTGATTCTGCTTGATCGCTGAAGGAAGATGGTCAGGAGAAGCAAGATATAAGCAAGTTCATCGTTTGATAAATAATAATAATCCAAATATTAAAACCCGTGTTGAGTCGTGTCTTTGAACTCCAGTCAATAATATTGTACTCCTGCCCAGCAGCCCACATTTCCATTTTCCAATAAGAGTTTCCTAAGACTTAGAGTCTTAGACCTAGGCGTAAATAAATAGGTTGCGTTTCATATCTATTCCCGAAGATTATACTTTTATGTATTCCAGTCTAAAAAAATAATTGCGTAGGTCCTATAAGCTTACCTCGCAGTCGATCGTTACTCGGCCAAGTCGAGTCGATCCAAAAATCGTCGACTCGATCGACTTGCAAGTCGAGCCGATCGTTGTTTCATCGACTCGACTTAGAAATATTTTACTTAGGCCTACTATTTCTTGAAGTCTCAAAGTGACGCATACATGATTATAATGACGTACCCGGTAGTTCAGTTTTTGCATACAAGTTCAGCTAACGAACCTTTTGGCAGCTGCAGGCGATTTCGTGTCAGTAGAACTGTGAAGTTAACTATAGAGTATAGACTTAGGCTACGATTTCGATTTGGGTTGAACGAGTACGTAGGCTACAGGGGCGGATACAGAAATTTTGGAAGATGGGGAGGACAAAATTTGTGGTCTTAGGCCGAAAATTTTTTCGTTGGTCTTCCGCCGAAATTTTTTTAGTCTTTCGCCCAAAGAACTTCCCAAAAACCCGTGGCAACTCCGGTTATTTAAAATCTGATGACTTTTTTAGTCATGTGCTACTTTCTCTCTCACTTCCTGTTCCCGTTACATTGATTTACAGCTTCTTGAAACCTGATAGGGGGAGGGACCACGTCCTATGCAAATCTCTGAAAAGCTCATTGTACAGATGTAGGCCTACTAGGCCCATTTTAGAAGTGCATTTTGAGAATATAAACAAGGCCTAATGTGACGCCACTTCGATTTTGATATAAATGTAATATTAAAATAGAAATGCACTTTGAGAATATAAACAAGGCCTATTGTGACGTCACTTCGATTATTATACAGATCTACCAGTATATTATGTTCATTCTGCGAATATAAAACGGAGCCTTTTATGACGTCACTTCTATTATGATGCAATTCTTCTATTAAATATTTAGTTCACTGAGAAAACTAAATTTGGTCTATTATTTTTGTGGCGTCATTTCGATTATGATACATATCTGCTGTCATATTATTATTTCATTTTCCTAATACAAACCTGTTTAAACGCAACATCGCTCTGATTATGATACAAATCTATTATTATGCGTTCAGTTTGAGAATATAAAACTAGCCCACTTGTAACGTCACTTCGATCATGATACAGACCTACCGTGCTATTAAGGAAGTTCATATTGAGAATAAACTAGGCCTATTGTGATAAACTTCGATTATGATACAGATCTGCTAATATAGAAGTACATTTTGAGAGTATAAACCAGGTCTATTGTATACAATATAACGTCACTTCGATTATTACACAGATCTACCGTAATAATTATTGAAGTTCATTTACAGAATTTAAAACGAAACCTACAGTGATGTCACTACGCTACGATTACAGTGCAAATCTGCTATAAATTCACTGAGAATACGAAATTAGGCTATTGTTACGTCACACAGATTATGACACAGATCTACTATCGTATAATTTCATTTTGAGATCATGTAGCAGACTGCATAGATGAGCAAGAGACAAAACTAGGCCATGTCGACGAAGTCGATCGAGTCGATCGTCGGCCGAGTCAAGTCGATCGAGTCGTCGAGAGGTCGGCGAGTCGACGAAGTCGATCGAGTCAATCGTCGGCCGAGCCAAGTCGATCGTAGCCCACGACTCGATCGACTTCAGGGTATAGGTCCTATAGAATAGGTTAACTTAAGGTTCTTGTATAAGCCATAATAGTATCAGGACATATTGGTTCTCCAATCACAAGACGCAACAATAGAAGCATATATATATATATATATATATTATATATATATATATATATGGGTTGAATATGGAGATCAGTTGCTGTGGCCTGGTGGCCAAGATACATGTACACAAGGTAGCTCAATCAAAGAGTACACAGAGAGTGTGAAAGACAATGTTTTAGATGGATAAATTTAGATAGATAATCCATTCAGCTTTGTCAAGCTGTGTTTTTTTCTTGAATAGTTTAGCTAGCAGTTGGGTTGGAAAATTAATGGATTGATTGCACGTAGTTCCATAAGATTGTTAACCAATAATTATTAGTCATATCCAATAAACGCAGCTGAATTTTTGAAACACATTCTTGTTTACACAGTTGTTTACAACAGTTTCGAACCAAAGAACTGGAAATGAATTTATTATGTTATTAAAACGTTTTAGTGTTAAGCATGGTGTTAAGCCATGCCATCGCTACTATTGGTAGGAATTGGTACTGAAGGACACTGAATATCTAAAATATATACGAGTAAGGATATAGAGAAAAAGCGGAGAATGCCTGGATAAAGAGATCGTATATAGGGAAATGTACCGGGAGCAAGAACACGAGGGAGGCCGAGGATGGGCGGGCTTGTCAACATCGGAACATGGATGGGAACAACTCTCGGGCAGACTCTGGTGGACACAAGGGACAGGAAGAGATGGAGGAAGCTCGAGCGTCCATGATGCTACCAACCCTCGGATCGAGGATGGTTGACGACAAGACAAGACAAGGATATAGTATGGTGTCTGTATAAATATTTTTAATAAGTGACCGGTCCGAAATAAGTAGGTCAAGAACTTGCCAATCAATAAATATCGGTAACAAGTGACCGAGCCGATATATTAAGTAGGTCAAGAACCTGCCAAGCAAAGCAAAACATTTGTCTTAGGCATTCTCTTAATCCGTGCTACGTGTAAGCCGTATGCGATTAGCCTACTGGTTCAGACTAATTCAAACTGAATATAATTCAATCATTGTGGCATATTGTCTGATATTCGTTGCTGCAGAGAATTGTGTTATTGTCCTCGGCGTCGTTAGCGTCATGTTAGTTCTCTGAGTTGGTAGCTTGTTGCGTATCGAACCTGCTTTCGATATCGGCCAACTACAAAAATAAAAAAGCCTGAACGTTAATCATATAGGCTACTTCTATGTAGGCTAATAACACATGCAGCGGCTTTTGTAGCCTAGTCATTTATATTTTCTTAGTGCATTGCGCAAGGCAAAGTCCAGAAGCTGTTGCTAAAAACAGAGAGAATCGTAATTTACTAATCACGAGGATTCTTTTGTTGATTATTTATTCTAGTCATATTTATTAGTTTCTTTTAAACCGTGTAGGCCGGCCTACAGTTCAAGAGCACATGATTTTACCAAAGCTGTTTCCCATGATTTGTAGGCCTATGCATGTCTGTAGTGTAGGTCTACGTGTTTATATATGCGCGCTCATGTGCAAAGGTATGTGTGCGTGCATGTGTAATTGAATTTAACACAGTGCCTTTTGAATATCTCACAGAATATTTTGCATAATATGATTATCTGAGCTTCTGAGCATAATAACAATTAGGGCTGTTGATTAATCGCGATTAACGCGTTAAAAAATTTGCGAATAGTAATTTTAACGCATTAATCGTACGTGGTAATTTGATCTGATTAAAATGGAATCAATGGCAGAAAAATTGTTTTAGAACAGAAAGCTCACACTTAAAACTGTTAATATATTCTTTGCAAATATTCCAAAAAGAATTTGAGTATTATCGTAGCAATTCGGCGCTCAATAATATTATCGCCTGCATGCGAACCAAAACATGCATATAGCCTAGGCCTAACGCTAACGATGAGCCGTCGACATCGGCTGCATCGCATCGTCCACTAAAGTTGTTTCGCCACCCCCGTCCGACTACATTTTTGAACTTCAGGAGATGGCAAGGCTAGTGAATCCAGTTTTCAAATAATAAATGTTTACAGAAGGACAAAATAATGAGACATGGGTTGGCAAGAACCGCAACCTCTTGTGGAAAATTGTGACCAATATTAAGTTGATGAGATTCAATAGTAGACGCTAGGCCTATACCATTTTTAATTAAAAGAACATCCCTCGAACCGACCAATGTAAATAAAATTGTCTGCCTAAACAATTGACAATTAATTTTGAAGGTCAGAAAAACGATTGTCTAATTTTCACCTTTAGGCTATCGCTTTGAAGATGGCATAGGCCTAAACTAAAAAAATTTGCGGATTTGAGCACTTGACTGATTTGAACAGTGTTTCAATTCTGTCTGTTATACAAAACTGTTCAATAAATTAAATGCAGAAATACAGTAAGCCTAAGCCAAAGGTTATTGAAATTGTTTGTTATAGAAAGTAAGCATTCAGTCATTTTATGCTTCAGAGGTCCTTAGAAAAAAAATAGTAATATTAATATACTTGAATGAAATGTATTAATTTGCAGTTAATTGCGATTAAAAAATAATCGTGCGATTAATTTAGATTAAATTGTTTAATCAAACAACAGCCGTTATAATAAAGCATCTTAAGACAGTTTGAAAATGTTTATGATCAAAGTAAAATGCAGCACAAATGGCAAATAATGACGACTACAAGCAATGCTTGATGCTCTGATGCTTCTGGTTGTCGAATAAATTAATTGAATTGAATTGAATGCTATTATACTGTCGTTGATGTTTGTGACCATTTTTTGTGTCCATGTTGTTGATGATATTATTTCTTATTGAAACGGATAGGTACATGTATTCCTTACGATTTCATTCAGCAAAATCTGAGTTTCGTTACAGCCCCTGTCAATGTCAATGTTGCTGTGTTCCTGTGGCTCTTCCTCTTCCTCCTCCTCCTCCTCCTCCTGCCGCTCTTCCCTCTTCCCTTCCTCCTCCCCTCGGTCGTCGACATCCAGATCCGTCGTTCCAAGCAGAGACCTCAGTCGACTGATGACGGAGTCAAGCTGAGCAGAACGAGGAGAATGACTTCGAAGGTCATTTCCGATGTCTACCAGTTGTCTCTCATCCGACGGTTGTTGTTTACGCCGGTCATTGAACTCTGATCTCAAGTCATCATCACCTTCTCTGGAGCCTCTATATCCACCAATGTCCCTCCCTCCTCCATCTCTCCCTCCTCTTGTTTCTCCTCCACTTGCTTCTTGTATGTCTGGTCTTTCTCCTTTTGCTCTTAGATCGGTCTCCTGCGCCAAATCATTGATGTCAGATCTCTTTCTGTTGCCTAGCAGACAAAGAGAAAACACCAGCAACTGACGAAGAAACCGACAGTGAAGATGACGACGACGACGATTACAACAATTACAATGATTATGACAACCAGGATGATGAAGATTGACGACGACGATGATGACGGCAATGATTGAGCCTATCAAAGCCACAATGATTCAGCGGACAATCAAAGGAGGGAGAAAAGAAGGAAGCAGATAAACTATAGTCCACAAAGATATCAAAAAGCGCTAAAGAAAGAAGAGACCGGTGTAGGAATGGCAAGGAGAAGAAATAAAGCAACGAAGGGGGAAGTTATATAGGCTGAAATGACAGAAGGACAACGAGCAACTGGAATTTGGGATGTGTTCGACGTATATTGCATTCTATAATTATTGGGTCTATGTAATTTCATATAGGCTAAATAGGTGACTGGGTGATGACATGAAGAGGTGAAAGTAGAGCTTGAAGAGAAGATTGATATTAAATTTTGCATGGGATACGGAAGAACTGAAGACGAGTTCGAGCAAGAATGAATAAGAGATGTGGGTCAAGCACCTGCATACAGCAGACCGACCAGGCAAAGGCTGCAGATTAGACCTGGGACTGGGAGTGACTGCTCTTCCGTAGTCCATGCAAATATAAATCGTCTCTTTAGCTCTTAACCCTAAAGGGACTTGAGGTCGACTTGAAGTCGACGACTTGGATAAAAAACGACTTCACCTGACTTGGCAGAAAACAACCAATTTTCGACCTGATGTCGACTTCTAATCTAATTAAATCTTTATTTCGGTGAACAGTAACAAGACCAGTGACGCTCAATGGGATTGAAAGTTTGGGCACACAGAAGACCCTGAAGATATCTTGCGGTCCCGCTAGGTAGGGCCCTAGTTGTAGTAGTAATAGTATTTTTGGCATCAGTACTAGCATTAATATTAGTTTCAGTATCGGCGTCAGAACTGACGATCAAGAGTAATAGTATTGTTTGCAGTCTAAGTATTAGTATCAACACCCTAATCAATAGTATAATTAACATTATTTAAATCATTGTTGTTATAAGTATAATAATTATTATTATTACTGTCATACTATTATAATCATCATCATTATAATTATTATTGGAAGGCAATTGGTGCTCTGGTAAAATTATTATTGTATGTAGCAGAATTGTTATAAATATTAGTATTTAAATTAGCAATAGTAGACCCTCTATCAGTATTAGCATGATTATAATCATTAATATAATAATTCAATAATATTATTGTTATCATCCTCGTTGTTATAGATGGACAGATAATGTTTGATGTGATATGATAGCATAAAGTAATTCATCGTAAGGAATATGATCGATCTATTTTTGTGCGGCCTATGGTGGATAATGATAGCGTGAATGACCAGAAACCACTGACACACCTGAATGGCACTTAGATTTTACCAATTAAAATACAACCATTAAAATTCAACAATCGAAATCTAAGAATTAAGATACATCAGGTGATATCTAAGAATTAGATGCAAGCATTAAAATACAACAAAAAAGCAATTCCATTAAATGCAAGCAAGGATCCCATGGAAACAAAATAACAATAACATTTCGCATTTAATTTCGAGTTGACACAACGCAGTATGATTAGAATTCATAGGCTATAGTATGAACGGATGATAGCAAGTTATTACAGGTGAGTCGAGTTTACTGTCTGGCAGCCATGAAAGGCGACTATAACGTTCCACGGCTCAATTTACTAAAGTCATATGCCGAATGGAAGGCTGAGTTGACCTTTGGAAGGCAGTGGAACGCGATTCCGCTAACGTGCGATCTTTATGCCAAAGTGTTACAATTACCGTAAACCTCTGAAGTAACATAGCAACGAATGCTTACCTGCATTGCAGAAGTTAGTGACCCATGCGGGACATTTAGCAGGTTCTGAAAACCAACAGCTGACACAATGTATGCTATCGTTGAATGCAATTGAAATCTGCAAAACGTAGCTTATGTTTTTAATGATCATGATTAGCATAGAATCGTGTAAGGCAGTTAAATCACTCAAATGTAGACACGTGTAACCGACTATTAAGGAAAAACATAAATATGCTACAAATTTACTTAACAATTTACACTTGAAACCCTGCAGCCAGTGATAGAGTGCGATCAGGACCACACCCCGCCCACAGGGGCGAATCGGGTATGGTTGTGTGTGGGGGGGAGGGGAAGGGGTAACAAAAATGTGCAAGAGTACGGGGAGGGAGTAGGGATGGGAGGGACGGAAAACAGTAATTTTCCGGGAAACGCCTGGAACCTATCAAGGGTTGGGCTGGGTGAGAGCTGGGTGAGTCGGATTGCGGGCGGAGTGTGGATTATGACCGGGCCGGGAGGGGTGTGGGCGAGGTAGGGAGGAGAACGGTATGGCCCGAGTGAAGTCAGAGTGATGATGGGCAGAGACGTAAAGCTTAAATCTACCGCGGGCAGGTTCGAATACCACAGAGAGTGGGGGCGGGTGGGAACGAGGCGAAGTGGGCGGGGTGTGGTTGGATGGGGCGGAGAGAGAGGCGGGTAGATGCGAAGTGGGAGCAGACTCAGCAGAGAGAGTGCGGCTTATGATGGATAATGATAGCGTGTATGTTTCAATGATGTAGTTGAGCGGCGCTGAGATTTTAACAATGACCAATCAAAATCGGAGAAATAAAATACAATGTTTGAAATTTGTTAAACCCAACAGTCAAATACAAAATCTAAAATGCAGCAATTGGAATTCAACAATTAAAATCCAAGTAGGCCTACTAAAATGCAACAACTAAAGCCTAAGAATAAAATCCGAGCATTGAAATGCAACAATTAAGACTCAATCGCATTAAAAGGTATTGTCATTAATGCAAAACACGAGGCTATGATGCTCACTTTTGGCGCAGCGGTGAAAGTTCCTTAGGGAGCATTGTTTACCGTCTGAAAAGCAACATAAGACACAAAGTTGAATGCCACTGAAACCTACAAGACGTATAATTTTTACGGTGACAATTAGCATAGGGCCTCTTAAAACATAGATCTATAGCTATCTGGGCCACTCAAATCGGTCAAATGTAAACAGTGGCGCAGCGAAGGGGATTTCGGGGGTTAAAACCCCCATTGGCTTCTAGGTTATTTATCTACTTAAATAAGAAAAGCAAAGCAATTGCTTGTAGTAATAATTGTTTTTCTCGCCTCCTAATTGCTTAGAAATTGTTTGAATTCGCACACTGTAACCCTAGCTTTTTAAATCTGTTATCTAAACAGACATTGTTGCTATTTAAACAGAAGTTGAATTGACAAAAACAACTGCTGCTCAAATAAAATCTAAAATGTGACCATTGCAAAACCTGGTAGCATGAAGGGGTACAGGACATTTCCCTCTAGACATATTCCCCGGACATATTTCGCCTCCCTGAGAACAGTTGCCCCCGAACGTCCCCAAGAACATATTCCCCTATTCCGAAGTATGCTAAAATGGTGAGTGTCTCTGTTATCCAGAACAAGTTGCAAAATAGTTATTTCAATTATATACAAATGTATCTAAACAAGTGTGTAACAAAGTTTCAATATAAAATACACGAGGAATTTGATCTAGTATAGTAATGCATTAAGACACACACGCGGAACATTATAGAGTGTAAATGGATAGGTAGGAAAGCACGAATCGACAAAACTACTAGCTTGATACTAATTGCTGCACTGCAACTCCACTATCACGCTGTTAGTACCAAGCTACTACTTCCTCGCCGCCAGCACTGCTGCCGCAACTAATTTATCTAGGCCTAATACAACCAGCATCGCTATCACTACCGACACCACCAGAACTACTGAACAACTAGAAGCAGAAGGTGAAATGACGATAATTTGCTAATCCAATTGAAACCTATACAGAAATGGTGTACGGACATTTGAACGGTGGTTCGACGACAAATGAACAATTCCAAAGGAAAAATTCACATGGTGCAGAATTGAATACTCTGTATTGGGTACAGTGCCTACTGTGCATACTAATTGTATACTGAAAATTGATGAGAATTGGAAGCATGCAGAAAATGACAAGCTCAAAACTATATGAGCAAATAGAAGCCGCAGAAAATCTTATGCAGAAAATAATAACCAGAAAGCTGGAGCCATTTGGTCACATATGCAGAATGAGCGATGACAGAAAATTAAAGAGGGTCTAAGTCATGTTTTTGATGCATCCTAGATAGGCTATGTAAATTTTTCTACATTCTCTATTTGGTTACCGTCTATTGCCATCTTCCTAAGTAATTCCTTTGCCCCAAACACCATCGTTTCAGGCTTCTCAAAATTCATGATACATCTTATGCAATATGCATAGACCTAATTTCGAGTACCAGGTACTTGCAAGAAAAATGCATAGGTGGAACATGGGCGCCCGCACATAGGGGCAAGAGGGGGCACTTGCCCCCTGGAAAATTGAAGCCTATTTTTCTAACTACTACTTTTGGTTTTTAACAAATTTCTTCGCATTAGAGGATTAATATACCAATGATGCGCAAAGTAGAACTAAGAAATCTACATTCAGAAAACTCCATAAAAATAAATATATTTTTAATTTTCTGCGTTGCATTTTCCAAGCTCTTGCTAAAACTGTAACCATGACCATTGGGTTTACCCCTCCCGCAGGCGCCCACACAAATATTGATTTGTAGCCTAATTGATTGAATGCATATGCAGTGTTATGCACCCGTTCACAATTGCACAAAATGTTATCAATAAATTACATTACTGCAACTAGAAGAAGCACTTGCCCAACAAAAACTGACACCTATTTTTAGTTCATTTGTTCATTCATTCTATGGACTTATAATATATATTGCGCCCCTTCAGAAACCTACTTTCAACTAATTAATACTTTTCGATTTTTAAAAACAAATTTCTTTGCACTAAAGAAACAATTCATATTATAAATTTAGAAAAGTGAAACTGAAAAATTTGCATCAAGAAACCTCTAAGAAAAATACCCATGCATGTTCTTAATTTCCTGATTTGCATTTTTCGACCTCTTGCTAAAATATTTTTATACCGTGACCATTGTGTTTTGCCCTCTCCTGGAAAAATTTCGGCTGGCGCCCATGAGTTGGAAAGATTATTTTGGTGATTTCAAATTTACGGCCATGTTGTCCTGTTCCCAGAAAGTATGATCAGCCTGCGGTTTGCTGACGCTGATCACTTGGTCGACTGATGTCACAAGTTGCTCTTTAGTTCAACATTTGAAATGGTGCAGCACCTCGACACATGAAGCAATAGGAGAAATGAAGAAATGCATAGCCTTACAATTTCACCTCAACGCCAAGTTTAATCACTTTCCCGATAATTTGGTCACCGGTCATCTGTCGCCCGATCAACTGCCCGGTGTCATGAAACGGAGTATCCCCCCTGAAAGCTATCCGGGGGATGAATTAATCTATCCCCCCGGATGGAATTAACCGGTCTATACTATCCGGGGAGATAAACCATTCCATCCCCTTTTTTGAAAAATGCGCATAATAAAAATATTTGTGCTGTAATCAAAATTTAAAGTGACTCTAATTGTTTTAAGTGTCCTAGACAATGCTCAGATAAAGGCAACTCGAATTTATTTAGTGACTCCGAATGTTCTTAAGTGTTTTAAATGTTTTAAGTGCTCTAAAAACAGGGCAAAACAAATTATCTAGTCGGAATAAACATACCTGTTAGTGTCATTGTTCCAAACAAAGCAGATGAAAATTAATTTGCCAAAAAAACTACACGCGGAAGCGGTTTTTTTGACTTTTTTTAATTTTGGGGTGATACAATTAATACGGGGGATACTCTATTTCGTGACACCGGCCGTTCAATAGTCTCAGTGTTCTAATGTCGTCCGTTCTGTCGTCGTCCTGTCAGTGAACCCCAGAAACAGTACGGTACCATAAAGGAAGAGAAGCTGAAATATCGATATGCTCATCCGCTTGAAACATAATTATATAGATATAGGCCCTACCTGCTGATCTTGTCTGATCTTGACACCAGAGAACGACCAACAGCAGAATATAAGTAATTGGCCTGCTCATTTTCGAATAGATGAAAGATGTTCTTCTTGCGAAAATCCCGTTTTCAACCGAATACTAGAAATCTTGACCAGACGACAGTAGCCTACTTGTCGTTTACAAAGTTCCTTCAACGTCAGTGTTTGTTCTGGACGTTAATATCAGCGCATCATCAATGATCTGGGTTGCGGTGCTCCTGACGCAGACTTTCTCGCCGTATACTTCGGTTGAACGAACACGAACGAATTCAACGAAATTGGCGAACAGCAGCCCAGTCTCTTGAACTTATCTGTGGCTTCTGACCAAGGCCTGAAACTCTAGGCATTTAGATACCAGCTTTAACTAACTTCAACATCTGACAGCGTGCGCTCACGTGCCTCTTTTAATTGGGTGCTGCTGTTTCACTTTCAAGGCGAAATACATGTACATTCACTACGAATTTGATTTGTATGTATGTATGTATGTATGTATGTATGTATGTATGTATGTATGTATGTATGTATGTATGTATGTGGCGGCTGTAGCCTATGTGTTTGTGTGTTTGAATGGGACATACATACACACACACATACATTTGTATGTTTGTCGCTTCTATTGACTTCTATTGCAGTTATAGACAGAGGGCAGCCAGGACCACTCAGTGGCGAGCGGGTGCTGGACGGAGACGAGGTAAACCTACTGGGTGAACCCAAATTGTGTGAGGGCTGGGAACCAACATATCCCTGTAAAACGTCGGTTAACCAGGAGGTGTGAGGGCTGTGTTTGGGCGGGGTGAGGGTCGGTGTGGGGAAGGGGATAGCAGGACATGGTGGGGGAGGAGCAAGGGCGAAAAACTGAAATTTACAGAATAACCCCGGGTGCCCAGAGGGGTGGGCTGGGTGGAGAGGGCGGGGCAGGGCGGAGCTGGGTGACCGCGAAAAACCAAAATTTCCAGGTCAACGCCGGGTTCCCGGCTAGTACGTAATAATAATTTTTCAGCATCATGATAGGTCTATCGTTTAAGGCGTCTTTGAAGTCACGCTGTTTCCAACACGTCCCTGGTTTCAACCCACCAGAGAGATCACATAGACCGGGTTGTATTTCACATCCTCATTTCTGCCTGGAAACCCATGTTCAATTAGCTTGCTTGGTCATCGAAGCACAAGTTACAGTTTTACATCCTAAATTGCTAGTACCATGATGTTATACCAGCACACACTGAACTATTTTGGATCCAGTGGCGTAGCCAAGGGGGGGTTTCGGGTGTTAACCTCCCCCCATTGACCTAGGAAAAAGTTCTTTTAAAGGTTATTTATCCACTTAATTAAGAAAAAACAAAGCAATTGCCTGTAGTAACAATTGATTTTCTTACTTTATTCCCTTTGTTACTTTATTCCCTTTTTATTCACTGTAACACTGTTTCAGAAAGGGTATCCGGCCAGGCAAACCCCACATGAAAAATTCCTGGCTACGCTACTGATTGGATCTATATGCTAATGCCGATCTTCTGGTTTCTCTGGTACATGTATACAAGGTCTAAAAACGCAAAATTTTTCATGTCATTAGGATCAACTGCGTGTATCTTTTTTGACTTTTGGGGACATCTTATAGGCTATAATTGATTTCATCCTGCTGATGTACAATTTTGTCTATGCCAGCAGTCATAATTTTAATTTGCATTGTTGTTAACCTCGTATGTAGAAGACGCAGCGATGTGTATGATCAATGATCAAGTTCCCCTCTTTTACCAATTCTTCCAGTGTTTGGGCCTTGTGTATCACTCTTGGCTCCTTCACCTTCGCTCAGCACATAATATCGACTCTGACTCGTCCCTGCAAAAGTCTGCCATATCCATCTGAGGATCTGAGGTGGCCGACAGCCATCGCACGATCTGCTTCACCGTCGGCCTTCACCAACATTGTCCATGAGTTCATCTGCTCTCGGATAGACTACTGCAACTCACTGCTCATTGCCTCCCTTTGTTGCGTCTAACACCTCTTCAATCTGTTCATATTATCTCATAAGGTCCAATGTCTTGCCTTGTCCCATGAATTATTGTAGTCCTACTGTATTTCGAGATGAAATTCGTTATACTCTGTTCCATTCGCCTTATATTTTGAATTCATTACAATTCGCTCAGTTTGAAACATACTTATATAAAATAAAATACATATATAGGCTATATGCAAACTTGAATTATAATTTAACAACGCATATCAACGGGTATCCTGTTCCAATAATGAGGACCATTCAATCGAAAATATACGGGTATTAGTTCGGAAATATGTATACGCTCATGGTTATTAGATAAGCGTATGCTGTGAGGATTGATATCAAGTTTCGATGTGCAATCATTATTGAAAGTCGATGATACATGCAGCTGTAGCTATGTTTACATAATTATCGGTATATTAATTCACACATACACACATACATACATACATACATACACACATACACACATAATCTGTAGAAACGTTAGACTATCGAACTTTAATATAAGCGTCTGTTAGAAGAAGAACAGGGCATCACATACATAGCATTGCATACATGCTAACACGCATACATGCATGCGTGCATACTTGCATACATACATAATTACATATACATACATAGGATACATGCATGTACATACATACATACATACATACAGACATACATACATACATACATACATACATACATACATACATACATACATACATACATACATACATACATACATACATACATACATACATACATACATACATACAGACATACATACATACATACATACATACATACATACATACATGCATACATACATACATACATACACACATACACACATACACACATACATACATACATACATACATACATACATACATACATACATACATACATACATACATACATACATACATACATACATACATACATTCATGCATACATACATACATGCATACATGCAATGTTATATAAGCAGTGTAGAAGTTCCTTTTATCGTCACAAACTAATGACTATTGCATATAATATAATCCTCTCCCTCCTACCCTTGTCATTCATCATTCCATACTGGTCAATTCAACCCCTTCTTGGGAGTACCCGGGGATCATCCTTGGATGCTTAATGTGAATGATCAAATCATAGACCTATTTTCATTCTTCCATTGCTTCAAAGTTAAATTAAAAATAGCCTTATGAATTTTTACTTTCTTACATTAAATAGAAGAACTTTCTGTACCAACATCTAATGAGCTCACTCAACCACAATGTCTTTACCAGATAGCCAAGATAAAGTCTTTGGGGCGGCGGTAGCGCAATGGGTAACACGCTGGCGTAGAGTGCGAGAGGTAGTGAGTTCGAGCCCCCGTTGGGCGGATTTGCTTTGTAGGCTGCTATTAGCGCCGTGTAATTACAAAGCTGTCTGTTCAGTGGGTAGTTAAGTTTAATTAAGATTACTGCATAACTTGTAAATGTAAAGCGCAGTGCGTCTTGCAGGCGTTTAATTAAAGAAAAGATATTATTATTATTACTATTAATGGAAACTCCATAAGGGCCCCCACACATGTGCAAAAGTTGAATATGTTAAAATTAGCAGTTTTCGAATAAATTTGCAATTTGTACAGAGATTTAAACTCTTTTTTGCTATAACAATATTATTAACAATGATGAAAAAATATTCCTGTTGTATTTGTGGGGGCCCCTAAAGTGTGGGGGCCCCTGTTCGGCCGAACATGTCGAACATGCCTTAATCCGGCCCTGGCTAGGCGGTTGATTTACCAGAACCGGGTCCTGCGTTCGGCCGCAAGCGTTTGCGCATGCATCCCAAATTTGGCCATGTGTCTGGCTATATGCTGGATGTGCTCCACTGGCTCCCCCCTACAGAATCGGATCTCATACCACCAAATCATCGCTTCGATATGGTCGTCCTTGTTGAGTCTTGCTGCGTATACTATCTTGGCGACTTCTGCTGCCCTATCTTGGGTGCACCGGGTCGTGGCTCTCTGCGCTCGACTGAGTAGGGTGTACCCATTGTCTCTTTTGACTGGCACATCGCTCTGGACCGGGCTCCCTTTGTCGTTGCACTTGTTCCTGAAAGTCCGTTCTGATTCCATCTATGCGCAACTAAAAAAATATTCTTTTCAGCCGTGCTGGAGTCGGGAGCGCTTCTGAGTAGTCGAATTGAATCGGTGCTATATAAATCCTCGTAATCAATGAATGAATGAATATTTCACAAGTGCAACAGAATAATTGTTGAAGCAGTTTCTAGGCTTCAACCGTAAGTTATAAAAAAATAACTTGCAATTAGTTTATTATGACGTTGACAAAGTCATAGTGTTAGGGCTGTTAGGCGATGCCATCACTCTTGCGGTCACTGAATAAAATTGAATATCTTAAATGTATGAGTAAAAATAACTATGATGCCTGTAACAAATAGGTCATGAACAACCAGTCCGAAATAAGTGGGTCAAGAGCCTGCCAATCAAAGCATTTGTCTTAGACATTCTTTTGATGCATAACAGTTGGACCCGATTATTGGGTTCAAACGAATTTAAATCGAAGAATTTAGTCAGTGCGGCCAATTGATTTGCCGTCCAGCGCAGAGTCTTTAGCGTCGTCAGTCAACCTTTACTGTTTTCTTGTTCACTGAGTGAGGGACTGGTGGCGGATCGAGTCTGGCTTCGATGTCGCCCAACTACAAAAATAAAACATCAATTGCTGTTTCGTTTATTTTTTATAGTTATGCATGCATGCTGTCATTAATTTATACTTTGGCATAATTTTATTTCGCAGATGAAAGGAGAGAACAGTTAGGGTTTTAGTAAACGGTTGCAACTATGATTTTTTTTCTCACAAGGACCATTTTTGCCACATATAAGCGCAGATGGAATTTTGACCGTTTTTTTAAATTTGGGATTGTATATGTTTCAATTAAAAGATACTTAATGAAACACCTTTTGAGTAGATCCTGGGTCTACCTCTGAAAAATATTAACAACACGAGCCAATTAGGCTACTGCCATTTATTTTTGTACCTATTACCTTATTATTAGCACCACCACCACCACCGCAACCACAACCATGCATACATATAGGCTATGTTTAGTCTATATATTGGACCACTGGTGGTATACATGCATATATACATGCATAGGCTATAATATACTGAAATATTTATGTAAGTTTGTATGAAAGGATAGAGAGGAATATACAGATCAACAATTCAGACAAAATTGTATGACAAAGAAATCAGTTATAAGCGGAAAGTATGTTTGTATATAATTCAAACATAGCGGGGCGCGATGGTGCAGTGGCTTCGTCGCTGCTTTGGAGCCGGGGGTCAGGTTCGAATCCACCTCAAGCCGCCGCGCAAATCCTTCACTCGCAATTGCTCGGGCGCTTCGGCGCGAAACTCCGATGCAGTGTACACACGTACTGCAGTCTGGAGAACCTCTCAGTAGAAAGATTGAAGGCAATGAAGGGGCGTTATAGAAATGGAGAAATAAAAGTTAGTTTACGCTCCGCTTAGAGCTGATACCTGTTATGCCCGTAATAAATGCTATTGAAATGGATGGACAGACTTACAATTTTTTCCAGCAACGTCATAGTTTCGCTGAGTATAACGATCTTATCTGGGTCACCTTCTCTGGCACCTCCCACTCCTCTTACTTCTCTTCTTTCTCTTGCTGCTCTTGCTACCCGTATGTCTGAATCTTGCGTGTCTGTCAAAACAGTGTCAGGCCTACCGTTTCCTAGCAAGCAGAAGACAAAACGAAAGCAAAACACAGATGATCCACGGTTATGACAACGACAATGAGAATGATGATGATGATGACGAGTACAACGATGACAATGGTCATAACAACTACGATGACGGACATATACGATCATCTATGTATGTATGTATGTATGTATGTATGTATGTATGTATGTATGTATGTATGTATGTATGTCACCTGGTCACCTGGTGCCGTCAGCTCTTGGAGCTCTGGCGATATTCTTGATGTATCCTCTCCAGTGTCCCCTCTCTCTTGTTGCCTCTCTCAGCTCCTCCAAGTTCATGCCAGACTTTTCCTGTACCTCATCCAACCATCTCTTCCTTGGTCTTCCGCGTCTCCTCCTTCCCTCACCGCATGCCGTCATCAGCTCCTTCTCCAAACCGTTAGATCTCATCACATGGCCGAAGTAGCTCAATTTCCTCCAAGTCGCTGTTTGCTGTAGTGTCTCATCTCTCTCTATTCCGAGCTCCTCACGCACCGATTCGTTAGTTCTCTTCTCCGTCCATGAAATCCTTGACATTTTTCTCCAAATCCACATCTCGCACGCGTTGATTTTCTTTTCCATATCCAGTGTCTTTGTCCATGTTTCGCATCCATATAGGACGACCGGGAAGATCAGTGCTCTTACCAGTCTTTTCTTTGTTTCCCTGCTCACATATTTATCTTTCCAAATATTTCCCAGACCGTTCATTGCCGTTTTTCCCATTGATACCCTCCGCCTTATTTCCATATCACATCTTCCCTCCTTCTCTAACATAGATCCCAGGAATGTGAAGCTCGATACTACCTCTATCGTTTCTCCATCCACCTCAAAGTTTTCCCATGTTGCAGTTGTCATAACTTTTGTTTTCTTTACATTGAAGTATAGTCCCGCCTTTTCGCTTTCCATCCTGACTCTTCTTATTAACTCGGCCAGGTCGTCCTTCTTACCCGCCAATAATGTCGTATCATCATCGTACCTCAAATTATTCAGTATGTATGTATGTATGTATGCAAAACTATGCATGCATGCATGTATGTATATAACTATATATGCATGTGCGTAAATAGTAATTTTTTAAATGAGCATGATGAACCCGTATCATATAAAACAGACAAACATACATACATACATACATACATGCAAACATACATACATACATACATGCATACATACATACATACATACATACACACACACATACACACATACATACATACATACATACATACATACATACATACATACATACATACATACATACATACATACATACATACATACAAACATTCATACATACATACATATATCCATATATTAATACATATTACATACATACATACATGCATACATAGAATTACATACGTACTTACATACATACATACATACATACATACATACATACATACATACATACATACATACATACATACATACATACATACATACATACATACATACATACATACATACATACATACATACATACATACATACATACATTCATTCAATCATTCATTCATTCAATCATTCATGTATGTATACATACATACATACATACATACATACATACATACATACATACATACATACATACATACATACATACATACATACATACATACATACATACATACATACATACATACATACATACATACATACATACATACATACATACATACATACATACATACATACATACATACATTCATTCATTCATTCAATCATTCATTCATTCAATCATTCATGTATGTATACATACATACATACATACATACATACATACATACATACATACATACATACATACATACATACATACATACATACATACATACATACATACATACATACATACATACATACATACATACATACATACATACATACATACATACATACATACATACATACATACATACATACATACATACATACATACATACATACATTCATTCATTCATTCAATCATTCATTCATTCAATCATTCATGTATGTATACATACATACATACATACATACATACATACATACATACATACATACATACATACATACATACATACATACATACATACATACATACATACATACATACATACATACATACATACATACATACATACATACATACATACATACATACATACATACATACATACGTACATACTAAATGATGTAATGCATGCTATGCAAAACAAAATCGATGTTTTATATGATATGGTAGAGTAAGGTAGTGCATGGTAAAAATTTAATTTATTTATCATTACGTGTATCATCTAATTTAAAAGCACAATGACGGTGTGAATGACAGGTCTAACTGACGCAACTCCCTGGTTCTGAGAGTTTACAATTAAAATCCTATAGAATTAAGATTCAAAAATTTCAATTTGACAATTAAAATACAAGCATAAGACACCAATCAATTAAAATCGAACAATTAAAATTCAATCACTCTACATGGCAATGCATGCAATTAAATGCAGAAAAGGTAACCATAGCAACGGTTGCTTACTAGCGGATGCAAGGCAGAAATGTCTGAATCGTCCGCCACATCCGGAACCGATAAACAACAAAAAACACAAAGTTTTGTTGAATGCAAACGAAATATATTATAGTTATGTGAAAAAACTAATGATTATGATTACAATTATTGCTGCCAAAAGGCATCAGTTTCAAGGCTCAAAGAAGACTCATAATTATCAATCAAATGTATGTACATGAATGTTATCGACTAATAAAATAAATATGTATGTATGTATGCATGTAATACCATGTTTGCATGTATGCTTGTAATTGTAAGTATTTTGTATGTGAGAATGATTGTATGTATGTATGTATGTATGTATGTATGTATGTATGTATGTATGTATGCATGCATGCATGCATGTATGTATGTATGTATGTATGTATGTATGTATGTATGTATGTATGTATGTATGTATGTATGTATGTATGTATGTATGTATGTATGTATGTATGTATGTATGTATGTATGTATGTATGTATGTATGTATGTATGTATGTATGTATGTATGTATGTATGTATGTATGTATGTATGTATGTATGTATGTATGCATGTATGTATGTATGTATGTATGTGTGGCAGAGCTGTACTGCTATCACACGCGTCCACAGGTGGCGGATAGTGGAACGACCTCTAGACATAGAGGCTAGCTGCGAACTAAGCAGGGTAAAACCTGACGAATAAGCAGTCGCGGACCAACAGCGGCAAGGCTACCAGGGCGCAGTATGGGACGTGGTTGGCACCGCGTCCTGTGAGAAAAGCTGCATGTGCCCTACGACGGTCCTGCGACAAGGCGAGTACAGGCCGCCTTTAAATAAGCCTGAAGCCATCGCTGCCTTGCGAGTAGGTGCAAGCACCAAAGGCTAGGTTCCACGCCAAAAAAGGGTTGACGTCAGGAAGGGCATCCGGTTGTAAAAACTTTGCTCCGATTTTTCTCTATGGATCCAAGTACACTTTCGAATACAGAGGAAAGTGGAAGAGGAGTATCCGAGTGGCTGACCGTCCGTAGAGAGGGATTAATTCAAGCCTGAAGGAAAAGAAGAAGAAAGTTGTATGTATGTATGTATGTATTTATGTATGAATGTATGTATGTATGTTTGTATGTATGTATGTATGTATGTATGTATGTATGTATGTATGTATGTTTGTATGCATGTATGTATGTATATGTATGTATGTATGCATGTATGTGTGTATGTATGTAAGTATGTATGTATGTTTGTATATGTAGGCATGTATGTATGTATGTATGTATGTATGTATGTATGTATGTATGTATGCATTTAGGTGTGTATGTATGTATGTATGTATGTATGTATGTATGTATGTATGTATGTATGTATGTATGTATGTATGTATGTATGTATGTATGTATGTATGTATGTATGTATGTATGTATGTATGTATGTATGTATGTATGTATGTATGTATGTATGTATGTATGTATGTATGTATGTATGTATGTGTATGTATGCATGCATGTACGCATGTATGTAAAGTAAGAAAGATTATTCTTAATTTTTTGTGCATGTATATTCTTCTAAGGAAGAATAAAACGGTATGAAAACATATTTTTATTCTTAACTAGCTGAATAACCCGGCGTTGCCCGGGAAATATAAGTTTTTGTCCCCAGCCACGCCTGACCCCGTTCCGACTTCACCATTCTGACCCCGCCTTCCATCGACCCCCGCGTTAAGGAGAAGTAACGAACCTCTCCGCTAGGTGTACAGGTCTGGTCGATAATCGAAGAACAAAACCCGTTAAGTCCATTCGACACGTAACTGAGAAAAACGACTTTTTCTGTAAAGATACTACCATTCAGTGCAACGTGCTTTTTTCATAAATTGTTCTTTGCCACTTAGATAAAGGAAGTTTTTTAAATCTACGCTTTTTTATTCCGATTATTTGCAGTTATATTCGCATTATTTACGTCCACAACATTTTTGCTACGCGGTTTGGCGAGATGTGACGTTAAGATTTGAGCTCAAAATAATGACGTCATGAGTTTAGTGAACATAATTATGCCGTGTCTAATATATCGTTTTTATAACAGCGAAATTTAAAATATGGAAAGATTTTTGGATGGCGATCTTTATGATTTTCTCGTGTGGATCAGAAGAAAAAAGCCGAGAATAATCCTCGCAAATATTGTCGATAGAAGTAAATATCACGTGACCTCAAACCGTCATGCCATTGGCTGTAGTTCTCTGGTAGTCAATGGAGGCCTTGTGGAGGCGATCAACGTGAATGGATTTTGAATCGCTTATCGCGTGCAAGTTTAAATGTTGACATCTCGGGACTTATAAAGTGAATTGGCAGCCGAAAATAGTGGCGTTTAACTCCAAATGTGGGTAAGAATCGATTGCAAAAATTTTTTTTAAACGAATCGCTGTAATTTCCGAGTAGGCCTCCGGGCAAAATTGGTGCATCCCACACACAGAAGGACAAACTTTGAGTTTTATACTTTAAGATTCTCTATTTCACTTTAAGTGCTCATTGACAATCAATGTTTAATCTAGACGTCTCTGGGAAAGTTCCCCCTTCCGGAATGAGATCCCAGAAAAATTCGCGAATTGTTCTTTTCACACACATAGACCATTTCCACCAGAAAAACGATACACGTAAAAAACCAGAAAAATTGGTAACATTTCCACGCTCCGAAGAATTCGACAGCAAAAATAAAAGGTCATCAGATTGAAAACTGATTTCAAAGCATAGAGATTTATTTGCTTTAAAAATAATTGGAGAAAGATTTTTAAAAAGTTCGTCAGAACAAATTTCTTGTCAGATGGTGTCGTATTTCCCCCTCCCCATAGGCCCACTTCCAAGCAGAGGGGCTAAGATCGCTAGATTAAACGCTGATGGACAAGAAGCATATTTCCAGAGGCAGGGTCAGAACTGATATACATGTAATTGGTTTCTATCAAGCCTAATTCTCGCGTATCAACAGGGCGCGATTTGTCCATTTTCAGAAGTCAGTTTATAGGCAAGGACGAGTCCAAACGTTCATTCATTGTGATAAGGCCTGCTATTTCTAAATCACTCTATTATAAATGTTTTTTTTATTTAGAGAGACTCAAAGTCTAATAATACTCGACAATCGCTATTTAGATTGATAGACCATTTATTTGTGGACTTCTTAAAGGTGTTTCTTTTTTGGAAGTCCAGACTTCGATGCCAATAATTTAAAACGGATCCAACGAAAACTCGATGGATTGTCACTTCAGTGTTCACATGATGAATTGATAGACCAGAATGAATGGCCAGGCGTATTGTAGATTGAATTTGAAGAACAAGAAAAGGAGGAGGAGGAAGGAGGAAGTAGAAGGCTACATATTTATATATAGAGGAAGTGAACAACATTAGGATATAGCCTACACTAATGGATCATAAGATGACATGACGATTTTTTTCTAATCAACATAGGCCTACTTGCAGTTGGTCGAACGCGTCGTCGAGAGTCCGAAATGCAGAAGCAGTAAACGACCAGCATCAGAACACACACAACAGATCTCATCATTTTCGATTTAGTCGAAAGATGTTCTTCGTGCGAAAATTTCCCGTCTAACCGAATGCTTGAAAAAAGTCACCAAATGATAGCACTTGTCCTTCACAAAGTTGTTTCAACGTCAATGTTTACTCTGGACTTTTGAATCAGCGCTCCCTCCTCAATAATCGAGTTGGATTGCTCACGAGCTGCCTCTCTCGTCCTATTCGCTTTGAACTGTCACTAACGAAGATCCCAACCGCATCCCAATCTCAGACACTTATATATCCCAGACAACGGCCCGAATCTCTAGGCCTGTAGCCTAGGTATTAGTTTGAAATAACCTTCGCATCTGGCAGCGTTCGCTCACGTGTCCCGTTTTACTGAGTGATGCTGTTTCTTTAAAGGCAAAACACTTGTTTACAGATTTGGGTTGTAGGCTGAATATTTTTAAGGGCAAAGTCTCATTTCTCAACAGCTCTGGTTTAAATCTTGTAGGTCTACAGATTTGGAGGCTACGGCTACCTATAATACAGTGTGTACACTGCACAGGCCTGCCTCATTTCTTACCTCGACGTAGGCCCTATGTTGCCAGTAGGCCTAGTCTAATTTTTTCAACGCGTTCAGTGACCAACTTGAGAGCTGTGATGTTTTGGTATTTGAAGTTTTGAACCCATTTTAGTAACTGATGCAATTTTTGCTATAGGCCTACCCGATATCGATCTGATACTCGTAAACGTTGTGTAGGCTATTGTCAGCTATAGATTCCAACAATACAAGAAATTGATAGATATATTGATTGATTGATTAAACATTGGCCAACATTTAGCTATACTTGGCAATGTAAGCGCACAATATGTCACCCTGTTATTCAGTAGATCTATATACGTGATAATCAGTGTTCAATGTAGAGGTCTTTGGGGAGGTCCAATGGAATGACATTTCCCCAGAAAAATATTTAGCTGCTGTTTACATGTAAATACCAAATAGGTAACATTGCCCACCGCAGAAAATGGTAAACGCAGCATTTACCCACCCCCACCTCCAGAAAAATTGGGCAGGTCTTGTTCCCCCCCCCCCAACGTTTCCTGTCCTCCTTCGGTCTTAGCATTTCATCCAATGTCAATCCAGTCCATTCCTTTATGCTGCCTAGCCAGCATGACCGTGTTATGGCGCCATAGAAATTGTCATTACATTACATTACAGTTTGTTAGATTAAACACTGCGTGATAATTGTGTACACATACTGGTATGACATCGTCTGTCTCTGTTAAAGACACATGTTGCATTGGGGATGATGTTTCAACTGGTAGCCTATTATATGCTCAACAAGAGTCAACATATCACAGTGACTAGGCTACAGGTTGTATTATTTTCATATCCTCATTTCTGCCGCATGGAAATACCTAATGCCCAATTATTTCGCTGGCTTATGGTTCATCGAAGCGCAAGTTATTCTGTCACATCCTGAATGGCTACTGTCGCCGTATCTTCAACAGACTTTAAACTGTGTCGTCGCTATACGCGTTAGTTCCGTTCTTCCGGATTCTGTGGTAGTATGGAAAACCAAAACGTCATATCGTATAAAACCCAATGGCATTGCTTCGTGGACTTCTGCTGGGGGGGCATGTTAGCATTGGTTTCTTCCGTTTTCTCTTATACATGTAGCCTAGATGCTCGCTTTTTATCGACACCAGATTTCAGCCATTAATTTTCTTGCTTAGACTTACTTAGACTTAGGCTAGTTCCTCCTGTTCCGATCGGAACATTGGTCGACACGTGCATTAATTTTCAGGGTTACCTAAATTACAATGCAGAAGACCCACGTACATTTGTTTATATATAAGTAGGCCTACATTAGTAGTATAAAAAGCACATCAATTGTTGCTAATTTTGTCAGAATATTATGATCTCATACTATCTAAAAAGATTCAGTGCCCTGCCTTGCCGTATATCAGATAATTTTACATGCATATGCTACACACACAGAAACAGGTCCCGCGACTTAAAATTATTTTAGGCGCTGTAGAAATTTAAAGATTACGAATACTTGTTACATGTTTAACGACACTGCCATATCAAAGATGCATGATTAGTGTCGCCCTCCGCCTTTATCCAGGCTTGGGACTGGCACTGGCAGAGAACAACCAGTGTAGAAATGTAAAGATTACGAACAGCCTACTAATTGTATAGGCTACATCTAAAGGCATGCGCGATTGATTTACTGTAGAGTCATTAATGCTATACGCCACTCTTCTTTCACATGAACTACAGTCAGTATAGACTATAGACTATGGAGCATGTGTAAACATGTGACCCTGCATGTGTCTGTCTCTGCATGCCTGTGTTTTTGTCTGTGTGTGGTTGGCAATTATAAGAACCATACATTGACATTTTTTGCAAAGTTTATGTCTTCTCCGAATTCTCATCAACGTCACTGGCTTTCGTTTGTTCAAGTCTTCTGCCATGGCCGACAGGAAGCCTGTATATATTAGCCTGTTATTAGCCTGTTATTAGACCGTTATTAGTCTTTTATTAGCCTGTTATTAGCCTGTTATTAGGCTGTTATTAGCCTGTAGCACACACAGATTGTTACTGGCTGAATGAAAGCAAAAGCGAAGGCGTGAGCGAAACGAGGCTGTGAAGCCTGTGATCATACAAAGAAGGAGGTTCGATTTTCTTCGGCTTCCTGCGAAAGCGCCTCAAGGGGAAAATCCCGGATGGCGCGAAACACCAGACTGTCGTCACAATTTACTGCGTTCGTCAAATGATGACGTCATTAAACCGGTCGTCTTCTGTAATCTTTCATCTGACTCGTTCGACGGTCTTCGCGCCATTCTTAGCTGGGCTCAAAAGAAGCAGACGAACGTTTATTGACTGCACACATAAGCTTATTACACTGTATGAATGACAACGACTATATAACTTGTTTTGTCCCGTGTTCTACATGGCCGATATCCGGATCGTTACACAGCACCTTTGTATAAACTATAAAGCGCTCCCAGTATCGTGAAGCTTTGGCTTCAATAGCCTCTGTTGAGTAGTTTTCGAAATACATGTAGCCTATAGTATTGAGTGAAACCCATCACGTGTTTGTTGGTGGTAAGTGAAACGCTTAAGTGTGGTGACCCCGTAGGCATAGATGGAATTCCCCTTTCTGTCCCGCTTCTCAGTTATAATGGTGGTCGGAATAAAGTCACAATTCTGCGAATAGACCACGTGTCGCTTTCACGTGTAAAAGTCGACTGCTGCTCTATGTGCAGCCTCCTCTCTTGTTCGTCTGTCTTCTGCTTTCTTCGCGCCCATCGAAGGCTCTCACGCCTAGCTAAATAAAATCATATTCACATATACTGTGGTGAAAATGACGGGTTTCTCAGCGAAACGCGGGAGTTGAACCCGGAAAGCGTCGTCCCTCACCCGAGCAAAGTACCAGGATGCACCGGTGAGCAGGACACGTGACAGTTCGGCCTTCGTGGTCTATCGAAGGGCTTAAACGTTGAGTTTCCCCGACGACAACAGAACTTGACAACGACACGAATTCTTCTTCTTCAGCAGAGTTTATTAATTCGTCGCAATCACTGTACAAAAGACCGCCAAACGACACAGGCGACATGCACCGGCTCTTAACTACAGCTACTAGTTATCAACGGACGTCTGTGACTTCTCCTCAACTACATCTATTATCTCCCCTCTATTACTGCGTCTTGTGAGCTAGCTCCTCAACTTCATCTATTAGCTACTCTCTCTAGGCAGGCTGAGCTATTTATACCCACCAAGGAACTTAGGCTACGGAACATGGGCTAAGGGGGCGTGGCCTACCAGAACAAGGGCTATGGAACATGGGCTAGGGAGAACATGGGCTACGGAACATGGCCTAGGAGGCGTGGCCTACCAGAACATGGCCTAGGAGGCGTGGCCTACCAGAACAAGGGCTACGGAACATGGCCTAGGAGGCGTGGCCTAGAGAACATGGCCTAGGGAGTAAGAGCCAAGGGGCGTGGCCTATGGAACATGGCCTAGGAGGCGTGGCCTACCAGAACAAGGGCTATGGAACATGGCCTAGGAGGCGTGGCCTAGAGAGCATGGCCTAGGAGGCGTGTCCTACCAGAACAAGGGCTATGGAACATGGCCTAGGAGGCGTGGCCTACCAGAACATGGCCTAGGGAGTAAGAGCTAAAGGGCGTGGCCTATGGAACATGGCCTAGGAGGCGTGGCCTAGAGAGCATGGCCTAGGAGGCGTGTCCTACCAGAACAAGGCCTGGAGCGGCATCTCTCCGGGGCACCCAAATCGCCGCAGCGTCCCTCGGAACATGGGCCACCCCCAGGATCCTTACAATGCTCCCCCCGCTACGCTAGAGGGTGTCCCCACCCTCTGAACTGATAAAGCAGAGCCACATGGCTCAACAATAAGCAAAAAGCCAAACGTGGCTTTAAAACAACTGTGGCCAACGAGCCGAGTCCATCGCCTATCAAAGTCTCAGGTCGACTTGACCGTGGTACGCCTCAAATAACACGACCAACGGGTCGGACCAATCTACGCAAAGTTCGCACAGCCTTTACCTCGTAAAAGTGGCCAACGGGCCATCACACATAATTATGGCCAACGGGCCTAACGTAAGCCGTTACACAAGAGTCCAAAACTCTACATAAAAGTGGCCAACGGGCTTCATCGGCCAACGGGCCTAACGTAACAATTACCATTTCAAATGTTCGTTTGAAAAGTCCAAATTAACTGTTCATTCAGAAAGTCCTTTTTCCGCATATTCAAACAAAACTAAATATTCGCTTACTGCTCGGCGGAGATCGTCCTTGGCGACGAAGCGTTTCTCGAAGAAGCCGACCTTCAGTCGGAATCGGAAATTTCGATTACTTCGGAAGTGGGTTGTCCGGGAGGAAGGTCGTCCGTATCCGAACCCGACCCGGTTTGGTCAGACGGAATGTAGTCCGGGTCGCTGTCGTGGTCGATCGATATTACCTCGGAATCTGAGGCCATCGTGCACCTGTTGACAGTGTGTAGGCCGGCAAGTCGTCCACGGTACAGGTTGATCGATGCACCGGCTTCCCGTCCCAATATAGACCAGTTCGAGGGATTTTCCGTGACGTCATTCGGCGACACTCGATATGCAGCCAGAGCACAGGGTAAAACCTCGTCCCAATCACTCCGATGGCTGTTCATAACCCTCCCTTGGTCTGTCCAAATTTGAGGGGGGACCCCATGGCCAACAATAACATTTTCCACGGGGATTCTGGCAACCAAGGTAGCCCCCCGATTAGCCATAGGAGCGGCTTCTACGCATTTAGCGCTACTGCAATTAACGCTGAGAAAAGCCATAAGCAAAGCTCCTAATACAACCACGCAAGCAAAGTCTTTATGCACAGAATTTCTCTGCTGCAGCGATGTTCGCCTTCTGGGCGATTCCCCAATTAGCTTTTCTTCAGTCTCATTCCTGCGCTTACACATCGACATCCTTCTGACGTTTCGGTCAGTAACAGAACAGACATCACTATGCTCAGCCAATAAATTCCTCTGTCGTCCTCGATTCTCAGGGGGGACCTCCTCTGGTAATTCTGCTATTAACGCCTCCAAAGGCGGACTTTCTTCAACCGGAACCTCCCTTTGGCACTTAGGCAATACTACGACTTCCTCGGCAACGATAACGCGCCGGCACCAATTAGAGCCATTGCCCCGCACAAGAGAAATGCGTCTCTTTCCCACAAATAATGCCCCTGCACCAAATCCCAGTCTACAACGGTGCTCTCTGAGCCAATCCATGCCCAACATAGTTTCTACTATTTGGTCAGACACCAGAAACGTGGTCGGGATTTCAAAACCTCTCCCAATCTTAATGGACACTAGGACCTCCCCAAGGACCCTAATTTCTGACCCATTAGCAGCCATCAAAGTACGATTACATGAACGAAGTTCTAACCCTTCGATGACGGAGGATGGCACCAAGCTGACCTCCGATCCAGTGTCGATCAGGCACAGCTGCTGTTGTCCATTGATCGTCCCTCTGATGTAGATGGCGTTGTTGCTGGCTCTGTCCGGCAACGTCGATCGCGTAGTGTGGTTCATGGCTACTGGTTCCGGCTGCATCGGTTCCTCGGTTCCAGTTGTTCCGGCGTCGTTCCCGCGGTTCCGGAAACGGCGTGCTTGGCGGCAGTCACGAGCCACGTGACCGGTTCGGTCACAGTTGAAACACGTGACCGCCCGTCTCGTAGTCTCTTGCTGTCGGTCACCGTCGTTGCGATTTCCGGGACGATCGTTTCGTCCCCGATCGTTATCGTTCGAAGCTTGGCTCCGCAGCTCCCGCATTTGTCGGTCAATCCGATCCTCTATCTCGCGCTGCCACTGGCGCTGGTCGTCCCGTTGCGCCGTCAGGAACCGGTCCAGCGTCGCTTGGAGCTGGGCACTCGGGTCGATCTCCTGAGTCCCACGAACCCGATTCGTCGGTCTCCTTCGGTCGTCGCTCTCGGATGCTCGTTGATAGGCCTCCAGACGCAGGGCTGTGCGGTATGCTTCGTCGAGAGTCTGTGGCTCTCGTTCTCGTACTTTCAATGAGAGTTCACGGTCTCGTAGGGCTTCCAGGAATGAGTCTTTCGCGATGATCTGGGTCGTCTCATTGGATGGGACGGGATACGCCAGGACTACGAGACGCCGAATCTCGTGCAACAGGTCGCTGAGACTTTCTTCCGCTCGTTGCCGTCTGTAATATAACTGGGCCCGGAAGGTTTCTGCTTGACCTTCCGACCCGTATCTCTGTCGGAGGCGTTCCACCAGTTCCTCATAACTCACGTCTGCTTGCGCGCCGAAGTCCCAAAGGAGTTGTGTCGCCGCTTTTTCCAACGCGCAGCGCAAATGGTCGACCTTGTCCGCCGGAGTCCATCGGTTATAGCGGGCGCACACTTCAAACTGTGCGTAGAAAGACTCCCAGGAACCTGTTCCATCAAAACGACCGGGTTTCATTGGCGCCGATCGCCTTCGCAGCAAGCCGTCGACGGTCTCCAGCAGATCCGTCGTCCGTACCGGTCGGTCCGTCCTCTCTCGGTAGCTTTGTCTCACCTGTGTCTCGTCGTCTTCCGATCCGAATTCCACGTTCCGCAGCGGCGATCTTTCCATCGTTGCTCTCCGGGCTGCTGGTGTTTCGCGGTCGGGAGGCGTGTTGGCGTCCCCAGTCGCCGAATACTGGATCGTGATTTCGTCGTCTCCGGTCAACATTCTCGGTTGATTCTAGTTGTCGTCGTTCTGCAGGAAAGCTGTAGACCCCACTTCTGCGTCCAGTGTGGTGAAAATGACGGGTTTCTCAGCGAAACGCGGGAGTTGAACCCGGAAAGCGTCGTCCCTCACCCGAGCAAAGTACCAGGATGCACCGGTGAGCAGGACACGTGACAGTTCGGCCTTCGTGGTCTATCGAAGGGCTTAAACGTTGAGTTTCCCCGACGACAACAGAACTTGACAACGACACGAATTCTTCTTCTTCAGCAGAGTTTATTAATTCGTCGCAATCACTGTACAAAAGACCGCCAAACGACACAGGCGACATGCACCGGCTCTTAACTACAGCTACTAGTTATCAACGGACGTCTGTGACTTCTCCTCAACTACATCTATTATCTCCCCTCTATTACTGCGTCTTGTGAGCTAGCTCCTCAACTTCATCTATTAGCTACTCTCTCTAGGCAGGCTGAGCTATTTATACCCACCAAGGAACTTAGGCTACGGAACATGGGCTAAGGGGGCGTGGCCTACCAGAACAAGGGCTATGGAACATGGGCTAGGGAGAACATGGGCTACGGAACATGGCCTAGGAGGCGTGGCCTACCAGAACATGGCCTAGGAGGCGTGGCCTACCAGAACAAGGGCTACGGAACATGGCCTAGGAGGCGTGGCCTAGAGAACATGGCCTAGGGAGTAAGAGCCAAGGGGCGTGGCCTATGGAACATGGCCTAGGAGGCGTGGCCTACCAGAACAAGGGCTATGGAACATGGCCTAGGAGGCGTGGCCTAGAGAGCATGGCCTAGGAGGCGTGTCCTACCAGAACAAGGGCTATGGAACATGGCCTAGGAGGCGTGGCCTACCAGAACATGGCCTAGGGAGTAAGAGCTAAAGGGCGTGGCCTATGGAACATGGCCTAGGAGGCGTGGCCTAGAGAGCATGGCCTAGGAGGCGTGTCCTACCAGAACAAGGCCTGGAGCGGCATCTCTCCGGGGCACCCAAATCGCCGCAGCGTCCCTCGGAACATGGGCCACCCCCAGGATCCTTACAATACATACATATATACATGCATACATACGTGCATACATACATACATACATACATACATACATACATACATACATACGTACATAAATACATATATACATACATACATACATACATACATGCATACATACATACATACATACATACATACATACATGCATGCATGCACGCACGCACACACACACATACATGCATACATACATACATACATACATACATACATACATACATACATACATACAGGGTGGCCCATAAAAAGTGAGGCCGCCTAGCATTATTTCAAATAATAAATTATTTTAAACACTTTCTTATATAAAAAACAAATAAATAGTTGCCAAATGTTTATTCATACAGTATCAGAAATCAAATTCAATGTGTCCACCTCGGTTCTGAGCAGTTTTTGTCTAAACGAATGAATGAATGAATGAATGAATGAATGAATGAATGAATGAATGAATGAAGCTGCATCGGAGTTTCACGCCGAAGCGCTGAGCAATTGAGAGTGAAGGACTTGCCCCCGGTCCCTACGCGACGACTTGAGGTGGATTCGAACCTGCAACTTTTCGACTGCAAGGCGACGAACGTACCCACTACACCACCGCGACCCATAAAGTTATGTCCTGAACTCTGCCTATAGGCTTGTGAGATTACAATTTGGCCCTAAAATTTATCGTGCATCGCCCTTTAGCATCTCACATTTCGCTATGCCATGTTCGTAAAATGTAGGCCTAATGTTTATCACCAGTTTCGACATAATAGGCCTAGTTGCTTGTTGCTGTTTAACCACACTGTGTCATATCAGAGATGATTAGTATCGCCCTCCTTCTCTATTCAGGGCTTGGAACTGGATCTTCCAAAGTACGAGCAGTGGCAGAGTTAATATGCCTAATATGTGTTGTTTAGGACTATGTCTGATTCACAAAACAAGTAGGCCTAAGCCTAGGCCTATAGGCCTAACGCTATTATCTACACCGTGAGGCATAAAAAACAAAGCCCCTAGAATTGTTTTTATAATTTTAACAATATTCAAGCAATGTCAATGAAATTCAGTAAAATTATAGCTAAATAGCAGGCAATGTAAAAAGATTTTTAGTTTGTACTCAAACTGTCCGCCTTTAGCTTCTACGCATGCGCGAAGTCGCTTGCGCCATTCACGCACCGCCTAGTCAATAAATTCGCTGTTCAAGATCGTTCCAAGCTTGCACGATTCGCTTACGAAGATTTTCAACACATCACGCAACCTTTGTTTTGTACACCATTTCCTGCGTGTATTCCCATATTTTATAATCGACGGGATTCAGATTTGGTCTGTTAGGGGTCATAGTATAGGAATTATGAAGTCAGGAGTTTCATTCGTCAGAAGTGCAACCGTTTCTCGACCTCTGTGCGCTAGATTACCACCTTGCTGGAAAATGCAAAAATTCAGATTTCTCGAATTTCAGGTAGAAGGCCTTCCATGAGTAAACATATCTGTAGTATTGGCCGTTGATTTTAACTCCCGGTTTAACAAAGTGAATTGACGTGCGCCCCAGAGAAGAAACACCGACTGGCTCTGTCAAGGATTTGCTAAACGTCGGACGTGTGCGTAAAAGGCGGTCGGCTGCAATAATTAGGCTATCTCTCTTTCCAGCAACATAGCCCCTAACAGCCCATATCTGAATCCCATCGATTATAAAATATGGGGATGCATGCAGGAAATGGTGTACAAAACAAAGGTCCGTGATGTTGAAGATCCTCGCAAGCGAATCGTACAAGCTTGGAACGATCATGACCAGCGAATTATTGACAAGGCGGTGCGTGAATGGCGCAAGCGACTTCGCGCATGCGTAGAAGCTAAAGGCGGACAGTTTGAGTACAAACTGAAAATGTGTTTACATTGCCTGCTATTTAGCTATAATTTTCCTGAATTTCATTGACATTGTTTGAATATTGTTAAAATGATAACAATTTTTCTAGGGGCTTTGTTTTTTATGCCTCACGGTGTAGAAACTATTTAAAGTAATTACACTCAACGACTCTTTATTCTGACCTGAAGGCAGGTCAAAGGTCGTATCCATTCTGCTCAATTGCTGCAGAATGGTCAGAAGAAAAAAGAAAGGCCTACACCATAATTATTATGAACAAGCTCCTCGTTTGCTAAATCCAGGTCAGCCATTTCGGTTTGTGTCTTTGAACTTCGGTTTGACCTAATTTATGCCTACACATGGGACTATCTCCCACGCACGCAGTTACAGAAATGTAAAGCATAAAAATAGTCAGGGCATAATTATTTTATAGCTATTCTCCAGAATTGGAATCTAATGCACTTCAGTAGAAACAAGAATTGCTTAGGTTCCAAATGCGTCCAGGATGGACCTTAAAATAGCCTACTACTATAATAATAATAATAATAATAATAATAATAATAATAATAATAATAATAATAATAATAATAATAATAATAATAATAATAATAATAATAATAATATTTTTTCTTTAATTAAACGCCTGCAAGACGCACTGCGTTTTACATTTACAAGTTAGGGGAGGGTGCCCCAAGACGGGACGGTGCACAAGATGAGACGATTCAGTTTTCTCGCAGTCGTTTTGCGCGTTTCTTTCTTATTATCCTTCAATGAATCGACGATTACCTCGGCTATGTATGTACGAGTTTCAGTTCCTGTGTTGACGATATCCGATACACAGATAAACATTTTTTGTTTTGAGCTAGTTAGCTTAAGATTTTGCGAGTTTAAATAATCGCATAAAGTCATCACTGTACGGACACATTTTGAAACGTGTTTGGTGGCAAGACACAGTAAAATATATTACCAAACGCATGTATTTTGAGATGAGCGATAATACGTTGTGTTTACATCAAAAATTGATGCGTTCACACATCATGCATAGAGTGCACAAGATGGGACATGCTTTGTGTGCCCAAGACGGGACGCGTCCCGTCTTGGGCACACGTCATATTCCAATGGTGAACTACTCGTCCCATCTTGGGCACCCGCAACACACCAGCTGTACAGTATGCACAGTAAAACAATTTCTTAGTCAGGATAATTATTATATAGGTCGGTGTATTCAAGCTTTAGACCACGCAATCAATTAGTGGTCATGGCTGCGCTAACTAGTGTTGTGTATTGTAATTCATTTTCTCGTGTGCTCGTTCGATGTGGGATCCCTCCCCCCATTTGTCAATTCACCCTTGTCCTGTTTTGCGAGAACAGTGCGATGACGATGCATGTGCTAAAACTGCTTGTTCACAGTGAAATCATCAATCTTCTGAAGTTGATAAATTAAATTAAGGTGTTTAACATGGGAAAAGAATTTGATATTTTAATGTCCCATCTTGGGCACCCCGGTGCCCAAGATGGGACGATTTGTAGGTCAACAAAAGTTCATTGTTTCGTTTAAGTCATACATTGTTTTCTTGCAAATTGCTTGCCAGATGGTGGTTAAAGGATCAGTTTAAAGGAAGGAAGAAGTAGCGAATATGTAATGTCATCAGCAAAGGTGATTTGGAGGAAATACTGCGAATCGTCCCGTCTTGGGGCACCCTCCCCTATGCAGTAATCTTAATTAAACTTAACTACTAACTGAACAGACAGCTTTGTAATTACACGGCGCCGATGGCAGCCTACAAAGCAAATCCGCCCAACGGGGGCTCGAACTCACTACCTCTCGCACTCTTGGCCAGCGTGTTAACCACTACTCTACCGCCCCCCCCTCCCCCCGCCGGAGGACATAGGACATAGTAGCATTAACAGGAAGCAAGACCAAAAGGCAGAAGCAATATAGATTGACTAAAATAGAAATGTATTCATTTCTCCATCCACTCGAGTGGATCTATTGAATACGGCAAAGCGTGGACGCGACGCCAGATGGCCTCTCAAGCAGCGCATCCTCCACACAAAGTATCGGCGCTATAGAAATGACAGCAACGTCTGCACGTGATCGATGCATGTAGAATGGCGGCTGTTCATAGAAGAAATTGGCGAAACATGACGAAAATACACTATTTTCAATAAAGTAAACTGTCCTTCTGCGAACGCCATATGGCGATTTTTCAACAACGATTTTGGCTTAATACAATCGGTCGTTCCGAGAATGTTGTACGCACGACAGTCGCTGGCAAACTCTGCTAAACGGGGCTAATGTAGACCGCTAGACGACCGATTGATGATCCGAGAATATTCTTGAGATCGTTTTACAATTGCCACTGCTTAAATATTTGGTTTATTGGTCTGATGTAGGTCTAGACTCAACCGAAGGGTCACACTTCCTTTGATCTTAATTATCGTTAGACGTTGAAAAGATCTGAGAGATCGTTCTTGACACGGCCGTGTAGGCTATATTTAGGCCTACTGTTTTTTTTAAATCATTCAACTTGGCCCCGAGGACTTCGGCCTTTTGCATCCTACGATTGCATCTTTATTTCGGAGCATAGAATTAACAGGAAATCTAGCACAAATGGTTTCTCTTGCGTGTTGGCGGCATTGTTGGCCTGTTAATTAGGTCATAGACCTACCGAGTGGAACGCTGTCGGCGTCACAGTAGCTAGACCTAATCTTCAGCACCTTCATTAGCTGCTTAAATTTACTTGCTTCATCTAATATGCTACTTAAATGTTCATCGCGTGGGTCCTAGATAGGCCTACTCACCTCCGAAAACGAGGGTATACGCGGTTATAGGCTACAGTACAGTACAGTATACTTATGCCTCACAAAGACGAATGTAAAAACGTTAGTGGAAAAAATGACGAGCAAAAAATAGTAAAAACATCATGAAAGTAGAGCGTTTGACAGAGTAAGCTAGGCCTACAGCCCTGCAGATGACCTTTTAAAGTCTTCTCTAATTTCGAGATCAATAACTGTTCTGTTTGTCCGTACTGGAGTCGGGAGCGCCTCTGAGCAGTTTCCTTGAAGAGGCGCTATATAAATACTCGAATGAATGAATGAATACCGCTTTTGCTTTCATAGGCTACATTTAACAGGACCTGTCGAATATTTTCTGGGGGGAGGGAGAAATTGCTACGTTTCTTTTCTCGAAGGTTTTTCTGTGTAGCGGATGTCTAATTATTTAATTCATTCAAGATAATCTTGTGACCTGCTAGATACGACATCATCACATGACAATCCTTGTGGCCAACTCCGACACTGGTTGCACTCTGCCAGTGCCAGTCCCAAGCCTGGATAAAGGAGGAGGGCGTCGCTAATCTTTGTGATCACACAGTGACGTTTAACTGAAAAACCACCAACCATGGGCGGAGTTTGGTTTCCGTTCTAGGAGGGGCTAAAGCCTTCTTGGGGGAGGGGAGGGCTAAGCCCGGGAAAAGATACCATTTACACGGTAAAAAATTAATCTGGGTTTTCTTGGGGGGGGGTAGCTAAAGCCACCCCTAGCCCCTGATAAACTCCGCCCATATGCCACCAACCCCTTGTGGCCAATCACAGAGTGGTCCATCTTAGGCGCTGGTCCATCTTTAGCAACCTTCCCCTATGTGCAAGCCCATATATCATACACATGTATCAGCACAGCCATCTCAATCCAGCTACGTGCATAGGTTCATCTATAGGCATATGGCGATGGACTTCCGCTATAAGTTCGCTCCGCCTTTCTCTCTGGCAGTCTTTCCTCGTCCTTCACCTCATAATCTGCCTTTTCTCTCGGGATCAATAGCACTGGGAGCGCTCCTGAAAGGCTATAGCTGAGAGAAGCGTCTTATAAATGCATTAAATAGGCCTACAATACAATACACACCGAAACCATATATTTGCCATTCGCCATTTGCATAGGTCAACCAAAAGGCATCGTTATAGTTTTAAATAGCTCGATGACTCGTGACTCATGACTCGAAAGTATTCCGATCCTGTCTTCGGTCGGATGTTGTTACGTGAGTTGGCGACAGAATATAGCGAAACGCTGGAGCCTGCACGAAATTGATAATCGGTGAGGAATTAGACAATTAATCCCTCCCTCCCTCCACAGCGGTCGACACGGAATCACATCAGCTGCTGGGGAGGGTGTGGAGATGGTAAATCATTTGGCTGTGGACGTCGCCCTGCCTCCTTCGATCCCCTCTTCCATTCGGCTGCGATAGATTGCCTCGCAGACTCGCTCTTACGACGTGCGTATGGGCCTATGTCCTGCTACGCACGTTTACGCGGAGTCGGTCTTCGCAAGATATTGAAGAGTTTCTGACAAGGAAAGAAAAGAATCCAACGCATATTCATGGGAGCGAGCGATTGACCCCACCAACATTTCCAAGAGCTTTAGAGGGAGCCATATCCTACTGGTTCTATAAGCGTAATAGGCCTAGGCCAATTGGCCTAGGCTAGAAGCATAGGCCATCTCATAATTATTATAATTCTTTAGGTGGGCTAATCACATGCATTCATCATCCGGTTAATTCAGTAAGCTTAGATATTGCACATCGAGCTTGCAGCCTTGCACCAATCCTCGAGACCTTGACAACAGCAAACAAGGCCAAGGGTCTATAGGCCTATAGCCTAATCTGTTCGGTCTAGGCCTATAACCTCTGTGCCGTCGGTCATTGAACGGAGCGCGACGTGTTTAATTAGTCTGGTTTTTGTCCATCTGGCAGCTATCGAGTTTCCTTTCCATATTAATAATTTGCTGTAGGCAATCCTGGCAATGATGTTTCAGGTGCAATCTCAGCGCCTTCTCATGGCTATTTCATATCTTCCGCAGCTATAGCTTCAAACTACGTAGGCTACGCTTCAACGATTTGAATTTGCTGTGCTTAATTTTAGTCCAGCAGCTCCTCCTTCCTTGTGGAGAGTTAGGCTAGCACATTTAAAAAGAATGCTTTTTATTTTTCTATGCAAAAGACATGGACCTAGTCGAAGGACAAAATTAACTTAGGCCTATAACTTTCCAAGCATTTACGTTATAGTAGGCTACACTACAGGCCTAGGCATGAGCACCAATGCTCAACCTATCAATTCCAGCTGTTTAAAAATGTAGGTTTACGTGCTGTAACAATTGAACAGACCATGCCATAGTTCAGCTCCTTTTTGGTGAAAAGAGCTCAAATGGACGCCATCGCCATTCGTGGACAGGAACGATAGCGCAAGTCAACATCCAGACTAGAACCAGCCCACAATGCACGCTATGCTGTGAAAACAGTGACGCTATAGGCCTACATCCGCCGTCGATCCAATTCATTGATTGTAATTTGGCCAAAAGATGGACCAGCAGTCTAGTTTAGCCTATAGTTGATCCAAATTACAGGTTGTCTGTATTGAAGGAGTCCACATTGGTTTTTCACTAGAAAACCCTGCTATCGCTAAGTATAAGAATTGTGGAAAAACAACGGAGGGAGGTGGTTGACCCACTTGGAATTGGGGTCAGTTGCGGTGCCAGGGAGGGTTTAGCCCCCCTAAAAGATTATCAGGGCTTTTGTACAGGGAAAATGAAATATTTTCAGGAGATTTCGACTTAGCCTAAAAAAAAGATCATGATTTTTTGGGACAGGGAAAATGAAATAGCCTATCTTCATGAGATTTTGACCAAACGACTAAAAAAAGTTCGTCACTTTTTTGACTGGGAAAATGAAATATTTTCTTGAGATTCAGACCAGACGACTAAAAAAAAGGTCGTCAGAAATTTATGCGAATGAAAATGGAAAATTTCCTCTGCAATTGTCCCCTCTCAACTTCTGGACCAAGTCTCTGAAAATGGGCTGCAGCCCTCCAAAACTGAAATCCTGGTGCCACCACTGATTGGGGTGTGAAAAGCAGACTTTACCATGGGGCTCTAAGAAACCCCAACCACCCTCGGCAATTCTCAGCCTGCTTTTGCAAAAGCCTTAACAACATCCAACAGCAATTTAGAAACTCTTTCTTAGACATATAACCCGGCCATTCAAAAGCTTCTGCAATCTGTGATTCTGATCAACCTAAAACCTACCAAATGCCACAAATTCTCACAGGTCTGTCAATGGCCTATTCATCCAAATCAGTTTATTTGGAATTTCTGAGTGCTGAAGAAATGCCAAATTTAATAATAATTGTCCTGCGTTAGCAAGACGGTTTAAGAAACCAAGAGGACACGAAAATATTCAGACAACTGAAATTTATTAAATTGTCTCTTAACTAATACACCTATTGTTATACAAACGGAAATAAACATTGATCACTATGCAGATTACTGTTATCAGTCGCAGTAAGCACTGCTTCTGCCTCATTCAAAGGCCAAGTAGTAGTAGTAGTAGTAGTCGTAAAATAAGTAGTGGTAGAGCACATTTAACTAAAGTGACAATAGGCCGACCGGCAAAGCCAACAATGATGAAGATTATGCGATTTTTAAATGTTTCGAAATATCCAGAGTTCTGATCATGCTTTACACAAGTTAGCCGAGCACTCAACGAAAACAAACCGCGACTAAAACCAATCACACGACGGTCAGCTCATGAGGTTAGCAGGCAATTGCAATTATATGGGTAACAAATGTTAAAACTCATGACTGGCTGCTACACCAAAAAGTGACTTAATTCACTCGCTACACCAAAAATGACTCAATTCACTTGCTACACCAAAAGTGATTTAATTCACTCGCTACACCAAAAGTGACTTAATTCACTTGCTACACCAAAAACGACTTAATTCACTTGCATCGCTCTATGTTAAAGTGATAGACATCTGCTCTTGTTTCACGCATACAACCTCTGGGTCCAACATGTCACCCAAAGAAGCTGTGCTAAGAGCAAACAGCAAAGCTGGATTGCACGTAGTCATCTTGTGGTTTCATGGCAACTGCAGTGCTGCTTAGTGAACAGTCAAGAACACGCCAGCACTGCAAGACGGCAGGAAACAAGTAACACAGAAGTGTTATCACAAGCAGCTCTGATGTATACGAGAAAATAAGAAAGATGTCACCACCGAAACTTAATCCCCACATCTCTCCCAAACTGTGCAAGAAACTGGTGCCTTAAATCTCACTGGCTGGCAATCATCGCCCAGTTATCAACGTCAGACCTTCGAGTTGTAATGACTCTATATCGTTGTGATTCATCGAGCTGGTTGGCGACGTGCTAGAATTGCAGAAGTTGCTTCTCGCTTAATTCTGCATGTATAACACTGAAGCAAGGAAAACAAGGTTAATAAGCATGGGGCGCTGATGGTAAACCAACTTCTGTTTACACTCGGGGGGGGGGGGGAGGAGGGTAACTTCGAATGGGAGAAGGGTAACTTTGAATGCAAGGGAATATCAGAAGTGTGTGTGGCTTATGTTATATAATTATATAGTGGGATTTTCAGAAATCGTTCAGTGGCAGTCCTTGCTTTGCTTCCGTGAAAAATGCCAATATCGTCCAGATGGAATTTCCAGCAAACGGACAATCCAGTTTTTCCAGAAATGCCGAACAGGATGTTCAGTACCAGCGTACGAGTCGAAGAATCGTCGTCTGAATTTTCTCATCTCGTGCTCGTCAAAAACGGAGGTCATACTATTATGCCAGAATAATGCGAACGTGAAATGCTATACGAATCATGTAAAGGAACACATTGAAAGATACACGAACTTATCTCTACTTCTATTTACACTCAAGGTTGAAAGAACACTAATGGGAAGAAAGTGACAAATCATGGAGCAATGTATAAATATGCTCCAGATTGCTTAGATGTCACCTGGAGAAGCACTCGGTGAACTTAGATGAACTGATGCACATGTTCCAGCCCAAATAGGGGACACAAAAAATAATGCAAAAACAGCACTGCACATCAAGGAGCTAACACAACAGTTGCGACTCCATAACGATCGCCGAATTCTGCAAGGAAACAAAAGTTCCGGTCAAGTGATACGAGAGCAGATTCTGGATCCAGCATGTCACCCAGAAAATCTATGCAGACGAATCAGTTGCCTCGGAAAGTTTAACGGCCGCTGCATAATGTGCTGCAGACGTGCATGTTCATCGGCGCTACTGACTGGCAGACCCTGGATCCAACATGTCATCCAGGGAGTCTCGCGAAATACCTCGAGGTCGGTAAAATCAGTCGGAAGAACATCTGGAAATTAGCAACCTGTGAATTCGCAGCTTCAGCATTCGATGATCAAGTGAGAGAGTCAAGCGACCGAATGGATCATACGGTCACGCTATCACTCGATGAAATAACAGAAGGAGCGCTTAAGCCAGTCACAGCGGCCGACGCAACAGCAGAAATAAGCTCACAAGATGTTGTCCTCCGTCAAGCACATGCACCGTTTGATAAATTCGCCTAATATAACGGCCATTGCATAATGTGCCGTACGCTTTCAAGACTAGAAGTTGAGTGCAAAATGCAGCAACGGTCTTAAACCGAAGAGATTGGAACAACCGATTCATTGTTAAAGACTACAAGCCCTGGGTCCAACATGTCACCCAGGGAGCATCCGATTGGATAGGACTGCCAACTATCGTGCAAACTGCTTTCGTAAAAGCAGAAGCAAACAGCAGGTGGAGCAGATACAACGGAACAACTGGTGTAGTCTGCAGAAGAAATCGGCCGAACCGCGCCACAAAACTCCGATCTAGATCAACTGCCGTCGTTTGATAGCCGAGAGCGCCAAGTCACCAGCATTGGACAGACCTTGGCTCCAACATGTCAGCCAAGGAGACAATGCCTTTTCACCCCGTCAGCACGGCAAGGCAAATTGGCACTATCAGTAATGTAACAATTCTGGTCTTGGCACCCAGTGGCTGAAACTGTCTTATAAGACAGACAAATGTTGACATAGACCGAAAGTTAGTGATTAAGTTCTGGAACATCCTAAAGACGGTAAGTCTGAAGCCCATGGATACAAGTCCGAGAAATGAAAAGTTTTCCGTGAATATCCCCAGGACTACAACAACAGAGAGAGCTGGAACATGATGCAACACTACGACGCTAAAATACGAAACGAAACAACAAAGCAATCGTATAAAACTAGATCAAAATATATATGGATCGGGTTAAATTGCATATAATATATGTAAAAACACGCTTGGAAGAGACTCGTCACTTGAAAAATTAATTAGTTTGCAGTATAAAAAGGGACAAATATTTACATCCAGCAAGCAACTTTGCTTCTGCAAACGAGATCAAAAACAGCGCTCGGTTATAATTGACTACGATGACGGCCTTTTAAGGCACAGGAAGAGAAGAGGCATTAGGAAAGTACGACAGATACTACAAGCCATCTAAAAAGAACAGGATGTGAAGCAATGGCTACCTACATTATTACAAAATGTAGCCAACAGGTTTAAGATGTGTAGACAGTCAGTACATTTGGTAGACTATTAGTAATGCATGACTAATTTCCTGAAGACCTAGGGATAAAGAAGCTAGCAAATAGTGCAACCTGAGCTGAGCAAAAGCCGACACCACGCTCAAGTAGCCGAAATGCCAAATAGTACTTACTCTTTTCGCACCACGAAACTCCACAATCGGCATTCCGTAGGAGAAATGCCCGGGAAACAAGGCATTAAAACACTCGCACGCACGAAACCGAACTAAATTACTTAAAAATATCACAAGAACAGGTTCCAAAAATGGATATCTCAACATAACATAAATATAGTGATTGTATATATATATATTTACACATACATACATAAGTACATATATATATATGCATACTACACATATACATATATATATATAGACCCTATACATGTATGTGTGCAACATGCAGAATTGAAATGTACAGCATCCAGAGCAAAAATAACAGGCCAAAAAGCACAATGAAAAACGCTATAAAAATATTACTTTTGCACATCATAATTACACAAACATTGAGTATCATCACTGGCGAAAAGACGCATCAAATGCGCCGGTATTGAATTGAACAAAAACAAACGACGGCACCCTCTTCTTACACAGTGCAAAAAATCAGTTCTACCTAGCTATGGTGTAGCAGCCATTCAAAAACCAAACCTTTGCTAGCCCGTTGGAATTTCGGTGAGCAGTGAAACAGAGTGCCGCATATCGAAAGCATGATCAGAACCGACGTAGAAATAACAGCAGAACCTTGGCAGCAGTCAACTGCCAAGGATTCTGCTGTTGTCTTAAATAGAGAATGGTGAGCCACGATCGTAGTTATTAGAAAGCCGTTTGAAACGAAACACGACGCACACTGTTCTTCGGCGGACGCGCTTGGATAGCACAGCGAATTAACATATCCAAGCTGAATGATCATAAAAAATCTAACGCTAATAAGCACAATAAAACTTGAAATATATGGAAACGGTCCAACCCTCGGCAGCAGACGCTTGGCAGTTGTGGCGGCAATGTGGCAGATCTCTCTGACTCTGGCTCTTACATGCGCAACCGTCCACGATCATTGCCAACTGTTGTTGTTAAACCAGCAAATGAATGGAACTGCGCATCCTTGCTTTGCCTCTGTGGCCAGTCCCAACATCTTTTCCTGAGGTGGCCACCAAAAGGGTTTCTTCCAACACACACACACAGCACAATTGATTAACTGAAGCACTAATCTATGATCACAAACACTCAAACGCACACTGATGATTACTGGTGACTATGTACAGATCCAGGCAACAGCCGCATGACGCTGTCTCTCTCTCTCTGGAGAACATGTACGTCGGTCGTTGACTACACATTGCAGAACTTGAACACATAGCAGATCTTAAGTGCAACCTACTTCACAGTCGTTTCATTTTACTAACGGCATTCGATCTTGAGTGCACGTATCGATGGATACTGATACAATTCATCCGTCGTATCAATGGATACTGATACAAATCATCCGTCGTATCGATGGATACTGATAGAATTCATCTATCATATCGTTGGATCCCGATACAATTTACCATCTTCATCTTCATTCGATCTCTGATGTTGCTGTATTTTAGAACTTTGCATCTGTCATTTCCCCTAAGTATGCTGTAGGACTGGCACGCCAATCCCCCTTTTAACCGTAAACAGGTCTTATCAGATCAGTCAGCTTCCAATTGGTGCAGTGTACTGTGTGGCGTGAATCTGGGACGTGAGACAATTGCGCATGCACGGTCATGAGCGAGTCAGAGATTTCCAAGCCAACCACAAACTGCTGCTGCTGCCGGTACCTCCTAGTTTGTAATAAAATAGAAAGCGTTCGCCAGTTGCCTACATAAAGAAGTTCACCCTAGTTCACTTCAACCGCATTTCCAACAGCACAGCAGTGTCAACCGCAAACGGCAATACTGCACTGTAAGAACAATTTAAACTACAAGTTCAAATAGACTGTCAATTACTAAGAGCATTTTAGAGATGCATCAAGTGCGACTTGACAAAAAAATGTTCATGGTATGTTACGAGGTTGGACAACGATAAATCCTTTACGCACATTCTCCAGACCTCTGCGGAACCTATATTTTAACATTTAATTTCGCATTAAAATAACAGTTTTTGTAGATAGCACCATCGTAGAAATTTTATTCCGACCACGAGTTAATAACGAGGACCGCATTCAGGAATGGAATTCCAAAATACCTAGACAACTTTACATTTAATGAGAAAGTACCAGAAAGACCCAAAAAACTTTAACCAATAACCCTTCGCTTGCTGACACGCAACAACCATACCTGAACAATCAATGGGCATTTTTTTCTTCCCCTGTTAGAACCCATCATTCGACGCCCACAACAAACCCCTTGCCTACATTCGACTTCCCATCACCCCATTCCCCAAGAGCACACCACTCTACACGTGGTCGTCCTAATTAATGAAAAGATGAGATTCCAATTATTTAAAAACATCTACTGATTAGGTTAGGGAGTATATCCGTCAAAGCTCAAATAACTTAACCGAATAAAGGATGAAGTGTCGACATCGACGTCGACAGAAACAAACCTTCATACCCGCAAGAAACTGATTACGAATCGCGAGAAAAAAACGGACTCCAACGCATCCAGCCCACGCCCGTCACACCCGCGTGACAGAAAACGCAAGACGATGCAAACCCGAATGGTCCGAATTTGTTTCCGAAGCTTCTCTCGTCTGGAAACGACGAAGCCGTGACACGAACGAAGATGCCGACTCGATGACGATAGGCACGCACGAAAGATGAATTGACCTAGACACCGTGGAAGTAATTATTTATTCTCTCTCCCCTCTTCCAAATTCTGCTTTGCGACAGTCAACGATTTTGAAGAAACGATTTTTTCGAAGATGGCCTTACACGACGAGTTGAAAACGTCGTTACTTGGACAGCTTGCTGATGACCCGAATGAGAGCGCCGTTTTCGTCTTTTAGTCGCTGGTTGTCGGCTTTTAATTCGGACTTGGCACTCTCGGAATTCTGAAAATACAACCCCGTACACTGTGCTGAGAGTGAGACATCATGTGCCAATGAGTAATGTATTTATGTTCGAGTGTTCGAGTACTTGTTACAGCACCACCTCTGGATTTCAACTCAGGGTGCTCCTGATTACAGCACACACACTTAATTGGAGTTTCATGCCGAAGCGCATGAGCGACTGTGAGTGAAAGACTTGCTCAGGGTCAGAATGTGGTGGCTTGAGTTGGATTCGAACCCACAACCTTCCGGCTACAAGGCACCAAACATACCTCTACACCACCGTGCCCCTTAATGTGTCCAGAAATCATCATACCTTACAACTCTTCCTTCAGACCCTACTATTGACTGTCTGCTTGTATTTTGTCTGCACTGTAATGGGTTGCGATTTGTCATCTCAATTGATATTAAAAGAAGATTTTTTGAAAAATCTGATGTTTAAACAGACCTTGTATCCTGCATTTCATTTTAGTTTAATTCCAACACAGACTTCTAAACTACTCTCAATATCGAGAGAGTTATAGGCAATGTTTGATAACTAAGAACATTGGCAGAATTTAATTTCCTAAAAGCACTCAACAAAATACAATAAATTCAATCCTCTTACCCTTAATTCTTCTTCAAGTTCTGATATTTTTCGTTCTAATGCTCGTTTTTCCTTAAATGAAAATAAGAACCAGACTAAATAACCACATCAAATAACAGTAAAGGTACTATCACTCCTTTAAACACTACACAATGTCAGTTGAATACACAAAGTCACTTACATAGAACAGACCGAGACATAAGCAGATACCACCATGGGTTAAACACCAAGTTAGGCCTACCTCGTTAAAGTCATAACTTAAAGCTTCCATAATATCTACAGGCGAGATGCTCATGTCTTGTTCTTCAGTGATGCTCCTAACATAAGTTAGTGATATCATCAACACATAAAAGAACATCAGGTATTTTCCCGAAACACAGAAAGAGAAAGATAGGCTGAGAAGTTCAAGTAACAGTTCCCTCAAAAGATAGTTACACTAGAGAAGTTTCTAGATTGCAGATATCACCAGTTCAAATCAATTTGAAATCATTCTGTAACAAAAACTCATAATAATTACCGTAAAAGTCATTCTTCGTTCGGATGTCGTATCGAGAGGTTTGGTCGACGCAGTGATTGCACTTGATTTTAGTCGATCGATTTCTGACTTCGAGTCGGACAGATCCTGTTGTATCTGCTTCATCTCCTTCTTCAGCTTTTCGTTCAACGCATGCTCCTCTTCGTATAACTAACATTTGTCACCAAAATTCTGGTTATCAACTTTAGAATCAAATCGTTGTCAGCTCAACTTGATCAGCACTTTTGCATATTTAGCACTAGTTGATAAAATCCTAATGAAAGAATTAATGGAATGCCAAAACATTTATAAGCAACAAACCTGTAAAGATCCTTCATTATTATAAATTGTGCTTAATTTTTATTAACACCTATCATCTGAGAACAAACAGAATCATGCGTGCAGAAGTACAGGGACGCCGCAGCCGTGGGCGACAGAAGAAGAGGTGGATGGATATGATCCAACAGGACATGAAAGTTCTTGATCTGAGAAAGGAAGACGCTGGAGACAGAACAACATGGAGACAAAGGATCCGAGTGGCTGACCCCTCCACAGCGAGGGATTAATCCTAGCCAGAAGGAAAAGAAGAAGAAGATCTGAGAACAAAGCAACTGTTCATTACAGTAAACAATTGTGCTAAAACCTCCAGGTCAGCTCGTTTTCTTGCAACGAACACTGTACACCTCTTGCCTCTGTTCACTTCTTCTACATATCTCGAACACTTGCTTCGAACATTCCAACAGCAGCACAAGCAGCAGTTGACAAAGAACTTCAAAGGCTATGAATTACATGTCTAACTACACACAAATATAATATACACTTTGCAACTGTCTTCAACACTGAAACTGATTTTATGTATTAGTTGTTCACTGGAGATATCTTCGTAGTGGAGATATCTTCATAGTGGAGATATCTTCATAGTGAAGATATCTTCATAGTGGAGATATCTTCATAGTGGAGATATCTTCGTAGTGGAGATATCTTTGTAGTAGAGATATCTTCGTAGTGGATATATCTTCATAGGCTGATGAACAAATGCTTGGAATACTGAAACTAAAATAAATTTACACGGCCAATCAACCTTTTTATAATCTGTGTCTTTTGCTTGGGCTGAACTGGAGTATGGGAAGCGAGTATAGGTGCCGGTGCCACTGGAAATTGGCTGACCACTTCCCGTGGAACTGGCTGCTGGCACTTCGGATGATGCCTGGGATGTAGCAGTTTTCGATTCCTGTCCGAACAATGACGCAGTTGTAAGTATTTGAGGCATACTTAACAAGTACACAACACCTCAGATTCACACTTCAATGTGACCTTGCACGGATCACAAATTTATTTATTTAATAATAATAATAATAACAATAATAATAATAATGGAGCACCTAAGATTCACATTTCACTGTGACCTTCCACTCATAATAACATAATAATAATAATAATCTATTCCGGAACATTGCCCCTAATTTTTATAAATCCTGAGGGATCATTGATACCTCGGGTAAAAAAAAAAATAATAAAATTATATCAGAGTCCACATCATTTCTGGAATAACTAAAAAGCACAGATCAACAACTTTACTAAGTAATTTTCAGACTAGCCAATGAGGTTCATCAACTGGAGGCATGGGATGGTTTGCTTAGACAACTTATGATAAGTTATGACATTAGTTATGCCAGCGGTTCCCAACCCGTGGCCCGCGGGCCAAAAGTGGCCCGCCAGGTCTCAGAAAGTGGCCCGCCAGGCCTCAGAAAATGGCCCTCATCTCTCAAAGAATTATCAAAAATATATGAAAAATTAACAATTTGGACAGGATAGAACACATTATTATTCTCTATTACAAATTAGTTCATTTTAACGTCGATAAATAGCATCAAACATCTTATTTTGAATTAATTACGACTATTTTATATGCTTTTTAGTTAATACAATTTTAACATTGTGGCCCCCTAATGTCCTTCAACTAAGAAAAAGTGGCCCTCGTGTCCTCCAACTTAGAAAAAATGGCCCTCAAGTCAAAAAAGGTTGGGAACCACTGAGTTATGCGAAACCTCGGCAGTAGCTTACAGCAAATCACAGCCAGACAGATGTTTGCTAGAATTTAAAAATCGATCTCCATAGAAATATTAAAATGAAGAGGGGAAAACGGCGAGCAACAGTGCATGCCGATAACATCAAACATCACTAAATAAAGCTCACAGAGTTTGTGTATTACAGTTAAGAGTGTCTTTTTTTAATGGAAGTTCTGACAACAAAAAATCATGTTGTAACCTTTTCTTCTTGATCTCCTTTGCTGTCATCCTGATTCTCTGTTGATGATCCCTATGAAAGAATCACGTCAATCTACTGGGTAAATTTTAGCAGTTCGAAAGGTACTTAAAAGGCAACAAATTGTGCATCCAAATAAGCACAAATGTATACACTGTGCAAAGTTCTGTCTTCAACACTGAAACTACTTTTATATATTAGTTGTTCACTGTGATATGTTTGTAGTGGAGATATCTTCATAGACTGCTGAACGAATGCTTTGAACACTGAAAATGAAAGACTGAATGAACGAAAGACAATTAACAATTCATTAAAGACTTCACTTATCAGTATCAACCAATTTTGAGATTTTGGCCAATCACTGAGAAAGAGCGCTGCTGCATTACAGTAGTCCATGCACGAGGGACTAAGATGGACTTGAGCAGCCAGTCGGACAGCAGATCACCAATCAGAGAGCAGATCACCAATCAGAGAGCAGAACACCAGTTGGAGAGCAGATCACCAATCAGAGAGCAGATCACCAATCAGAGAGCAGATCACCAATCAGAGAGCAGAACACCAGTTGGAGAGCAGATCACCAATCAGAGAGCAGAACACCAGTCGGACAGCAGATCACCAATTGGAGAGCAGATCACCAATCAGAGAGCAGATCACCAATCAGAGAGCAGAACACCAGTTGGAGAGCAGATCACCAATCAGAGAGCAGATCACCAATCAGAGAGCAGAACACCAGTTGGAGAGCAGATCACCAATCAGAGAGCAGAACACCAGTCGGACAGCAGATCACCAATTGGAGAGCAGATCACCAATCAGAGAGCAGATCACCAATCAGAGAGCAGAACACCAGTTGGAGAGCAGATCACCAATCAGAGAGCAGAACACCAGTCGGACAGCAGATCACCAATTGGAGAGCAGATCACCAATCAGAGAGCAGATCACCAATCAGAGAGCAGAACACCAGTTGGAGAGCAGATCACCAATCAGAGAGCAGAACACCAGTCGGACAGCAGATCACCAATTGGAGAGCAGATCACCAATCAGAGAGCAGATCACCAATCAGAGAGCAGAACACCAGTTGGAGAGCAGATCACCAATCAGAGAGCAGAACACCAGTCGGACAGCAGATCACCAATTGGAGAGCAGATCACCAATCAGAGAGCAGATCACCAATCAGAGAGCAGAACACCAGTTGGAGAGCAGATCACCAATCAGAGAGCAGAACACCAGTCGGACAGCAGATCACCAATTGGAGAGCAGATCACCAATCAGAGAGCAGATCACCAATCAGAGAGCAGAACACCAGTTGGAGAGCAGATCACCAATCAGAGAGCAGAACACCAGTCGGACAGCAGATCACCAATTGGAGAGCAGATCACCAATCAGAGAGCAGATCACCAATCAGAGAGCAGAACACCAGTTGGAGAGCAGATCACCAATCAGAGAGCAGAACACCAGTCGGACAGCAGATCACCAATCAGAGAGCAGAACACCAATCGGAGAGCAGAACACCAGAGGTGGGACAGCAGACCTTAAATAACCAATAAGTATGCAGGAGCCAGTCAAACTCTGACTGACCAGTCAAACTCTGACTGACTAGTCAAACTCTGACTGACCAGTCAAACTCTGACTGACTAGTCAAACTCTGACTGACCAGCCAAACTCTGACTGACCAGCCAAACTCTGACTGACCATTCAAACTCTGACTGACCAGTCAAACTCTGACCGACCAGTCAAACTCTGACCGACCAGTCAAACTCTGACTGACCAGTCAAACTCTGACTGACCTGAAGTCCGTCTAAGCTGATGATGCCGGTTGGTCGTCGACTGTCGCGCTTTTTCCTCGCTCTGATCGCCGCAGATTTCTGACTTGGATCTTCTTTTTCTTCAGCAACAATAAAACAAAACAATGCAGGGAATTGCTCAAGAGTTAACGGTCACAAAATTATGTAACATGAAAAAGAAATACAAAATTCAGCACCAGCAGCTTCTCAGTACTTTCAATTCCATGACACTTTCAGGCAAGCTTCAAGTTGAAGGCTACAAGCAACTAAAGGCATATACAATTATTTAGCCCAAATTTCTAATAGATGTTCCATGTACTAGTATGGCAGTTGAACAGAAGCTACCAAATAAGATCACATATCCAATCCATTCTATTCACTCCCATACCCTAAACTATAGACTTTACCATCTTTCTTGTCCTCTGGGCTTTCACAGGACACAGCAGCAGCAGCAGTAGCAGCAATCCTCCTCGCCTCTTCCTCGGCTTTCAACTTCGCCTCCAGTTCCTCCTTCTCCTGCAAATATTTACTTCGGAATTGCGTGCGATACGATGGTGCGTCAGACGCCTGCGACGTTGCAGTCGTGGCCGCCACAGACGGCGCAACTGATGCGACGATGCTTGACGGCTGTGACGTTGACGTCGTGCTGGTTGACGAGAGTAATACTGAACTTCTGCTGCCTCGAGGAGAGTATCCTGCAACCGGTTCAATCATTCGATCAGAATTTATATAGCGCTAGAATTTATAATTTAAAGACCCCAATCAGAGGCCCTCCTGGCCCAGTTCAAGCAAAAAGCAGTCTTCAACAGTGTTGGTGAAACTGAGAACAGTTTTGGAGGTGTTGCATAGTCAAAACAATGAAAACAATGAGTCGCTATAACAAACAGTGCTAAGAAGAGAGTTGGGTTTCTTTGGTCATGTTATGCGTTCAAATGGTCTAGAAAAAGATATGATGCTGGCATACGGAGAGGGAAGAAGAAAAAAAGGGCAGCCAAGAGAAAGGTGGATGGATGAGGTTCACGAAAAACAGGAATGAACTTGGAAGAACTAAGGGAAGCAACATCAGAAAGAAAGCAATGGAGAAAATGGATCATATCAGTCGCTATAGCTCAGAGAGCTGAAAGCACAAGGTGAGCATAGTCAAAGGAAGTCTTCTTCAAGGTTGTTGGACCGACTACAGAGAAGGAACGGCTCTGCACTGTCGCAGAGTGGGTGAAAGGGATCATTAGGCGCACGGAGGTCTGTTCCAGCGGAAAGGTGGCGGCAAAGCTCGGGCATATAAGAGGGTGCCCAGCCTGATGAGCACCGTATCACCAAAGATGCAATCTTGAATGAGATGTGGTGTAGGAAAGAAAGCCAGTGCAGGACCTCAGCTTATAGTGGGATATGCGGATGGCAATGAGCCGGGTCAAATCAAAGGATCAAACGACAATTCTAAGTCTATTTCAATGTAAAACTAATTCCAATGTCAGATTCAATTTTTCTATTACTATAGCAATGTCATGTAATGGTGAGACACCAGCAATTGTGCCAAGATATGAACCATTAAGGATTTGTACGGTTGCAACTAGCAGTGTGTAACTTGTGCATGCAAGCGGAAGGGGGGGGGACGGAAAGCAGAGGAACTACAACTGACAGAAGTGAAGTGTACGAAGATGCTCCGACACTGTTCACACTTGGCATTGCCAGTCCAAATTCAGGATAAGGAAGGAGGGCGGCGCTAATGATCCTTCAGTTTAACGACACTAAACCTACGGCAAAATGACATCTTAATTGTGAGACAGTAGGTTTTTTCCCTTTATTGCTAAATCGCACACCCTGCTCATACAGTGACGGCCATGGAGAAGAATAGGGCTGGCACCGTTCTACCAACATCTGTACCATGTATGTATGTATGTGCACTTGTTATAGCGCCCCTTCAAGCTCTCTACTCAGAGGCGCTCCCGACTGCAGAGTGGACACTCCATCGGAGTTTCACGCCGAAGCGCTGAGCAATTGCGAGTGAAGGACTTGCCCTAGGTCCCTACGCGGCAACTTGAGGTGGATTCGAACCTCGAACCTTCCGGCTTCAAGGCAACGACACCACCACTACACCACCGCGCCCCACATGATCTACACTCCAACCACTACATACAGATAATAGCAAACAATCAACTGGTCAGTCAGCCACCATCCACAGGCACTAACGTCACCTTAATAAATACAATGCAAGCAAACATTTAACGCTTTTATGACAAGCTGCATTGGTTCCTCATACATTTCAGTGCAGGCTCGTCATTTAATGGGTTAAATAACTTCCTTCATAGCTGCTCAGACAATAAATGTTTGTATGCATTGGGACTGGAGGGATACGATATAAAAAAACCTGACGGACGAAGAATTGACGTGGGAGGAGGCTGCCGGAGCTGCTCAAGACAGAGAAGGATGGAAGACCTGTATCGCTCAATGTGCGCACAGCACGTGGAGGGACTAAGGTCTAAGGTAAGGGATGCATTGGGTTGCGTAGGTGAAAGCTGTATGCAAACCTGCAGTGGTAGTTACGGTTGAGTCAGCGTCTCGTAGCAACGATCTTCTGTACGTGGCAGGTGATTCACTCTAAGAAACATTAGCCAACAAGCATGTTCAGTTTGCTGTCGAGTAAAACTCAATTGACAATACAAGTAAGTAACATTTAGCATACACGTTCAAAGAATTCTAAGAAAATTCAGAACAATCAGAATACAGCATACGAATAAGAGATGTTCTTTGCACTCGATCGTCAGCTTCTGGGAGAACTCTGTCGTGCGGCCTTGGTTGAAGGGAGTACGCTACCCGGACGGCTTTGCTGGAGCAAGGAATGGAGCAGTACGCGTTCAGGATTGAGCACAATCGAAGCAAATAGTGACTTTTCTGCCCTTGAGCACAGCTACTCAAAAGATGGGGTATGTACAATTGCATATTGTATGTACAATGCATGCGGGGTATACGGCATTAAGGTTGAAAGCCACAGCTGTACAGATAAGAAACAAGCAACAATTAAAATGTTGTCTCAAGTTGCAGACACATTTGTGTTTTGTATTAAAATCATTCAATCTTAACAATTATTTCCAATACCCACTAAAAACAAGTTGTTTCAGCAAAACGTTTCAGTGTCTAATACCCACTAAAAAAACAAGTTTCAGCAAAACGTTTCAGTGTCCAATACCCACTAAAAAACAAGTCGTTTCAGCAAAACGTTTCAGCATGCAACAGAAAGTTTTCGGCAAAAAAGCAAAAGTTGGGGACCACTTTAAACAGGTAATACAGGAACTATTAAAACCTTTGATATTACCCACATACTATAAATAAATTTATAGTGAAAGGCACCAGTACATGGGAGGGGGTCTATGTGTGCCTAAAGTGGCACGCATAAAAGATTTTGGGTATGTGCAGTGTGTGCCCCGAAATTTCAAACTTTGAAACACACAAACGCTCGAGGAACCCCCATTTTCTTTTACGAACGATTTTATTTTACTACCTTATTAAAAGCATCTCTAAAATCAAGCATTTTACATAATTTTTATGGCTTGCCAATTAAAACCTATATGGAAACAAATAATCTTATACAGTGCAAAATTGCAAGATGCACATGACGGTAATAATGATTCAGCAGAACTTTGGCAAGTAACCTTAAATTTTTCCCCATACTCCACGCCAATATGATACAATTTAGTGAAGTGACGACATAAAAGCGTAGTTCACTCACACTTGATCGTTCACCGAAGAGCGACCTAAGGGTCGCTGTTGATGGGGTCGTGGTGCTCGTAGTTGTAGTCACAACAGCGTCTAGTGCCTTCTCTTCAACCTTGCTGGTTGTTGACGTCTTCTCTGGCGCCAGATCCACGCTTGGGCGCTGTGCATTCGCAGCCTGCAAGGCTTCTTCGGCCTTCTGCAAATCCTCCTTCGAAACACCCTAGACATCCAAGCACAGCAAAATAGAAATTGACAAACCATTGAAACATCAGTGTCTAGTCATGTGCATGTTGTGATCTGAATGTGATTGAATTCCACCCGACCTTACTTATTGGTAGTTGATAATTCAAAGGACTGCTAATTAATTTAAAGAATGCCACCCCCCCACCTTATCCCATCTTACCACATTTGAATCCATTTGAGTATCTACCCATATATTGTATTGTATTAAAACATTGATAGAGTGCCTCTACTAGTGTGACCGCTCAGAGGAGCTTCCAATGCACAGGGCCATGAGAGAATAGGTTTTGAGAAAAGAAAATGGGGAGGAGAGATTACCAGCTAGAAGTTGAGATCGAGTAGATGGGGACAGCGTATTCCAAAGAGAGGGAGGGACCAATTGAGGTAAAGGATGGGGACTGAGCCATAGCCATTTTAGCATAAGGAACTAGTAGAGTAAATCTGCTTGAAGAACGAAGTGAACGATACAAACGAGGCTGGAGCATTACACAAGCATGTATATTACATAAGCAGCAGTATTACAAGAGTAGTAGTATTACATGAGTAGCAGTATTACATGAGTAGCAGTATTACATGAGTAACAGTATTACATGAGTATAAGTATTCCATGAGTAGCAGTATTACATGAGTAGCAGTATTACATGAGTAGCAGTACTACATGAATATCAGTATTACAAGAGTAACAGTATTACATGAGTAGCAGTATTACAAGAGTAGCTAGCAGTATTACAAGAGTAGCTAGCAGTATTACAAGAGTAGCAATATTACATGAGTAACAGTATTACACGAGTAGCAGTATTACAAGAGTAGCTAGCAGTATTACATGAGTAGCAGTATTACATGAGTAGCAGCAGTACTACATGAATATCAGTATTACAAGAGTAACAGTATTACATGAGTAGCAGTACTACATGAATATCAGTATTACAAGAGTAACAGTATTACATGAGTAGCAGTACTACATGAATATCAGTATTACAAGAGTAACAGTATTACATGAGTAGCAGTATTACAAGAGTAGCTAGCAGTATTACAAGAGTAGCAGTATTACATGAGTAACAGTATTACACGAGTAGCAGTATTACATGAGTAGCAGTATTACAAGAGTAGCTAGCAGTATTACAAGAGTAGCAGTATTACAAGAGTAGCAGTATTACACGAGTAGCAGTATTACAAGAGTAGCTAGCAGTATTACAAGAGTAGCAGTATTACACGAGTAGCAGTATTACATGAGTAGCAGTATTACAAGAGTAGCTAGCAGTATTACAAGAGTAGCAGTATTACAAGAGCAGCAGTAGTACATGAGTAGCAGTATCTTCACCTGAGTGGAACGGCGACTCTCTCTTGCTTTCCTTGCACGTGCCTTCCTCTCCACTTCCTTCTCATCGTCTCTCTTTAGAATTTCAGACGATCTAAAAACCAATCATGAGAGAACATTCTGAACATCCAATCAAAGATCCATTACTTTGCAATCATTAAGATCGATTTTAAACACCATGGCAACATTTTACTGGAAAACTTTGCCTCATTATTACGCTGCCTTGCAAAGGCATCGAATCCATAAAAAGAGAACAGAGATGAAGATCTTTATAATCATCAATATAATTAATTAAATAAAATAATAATTGTTCTTGCTCTCATCTGTGTGAGCGCTAAAAATTTTGGTAAGAGGTAGGGTGGGTATTTTTGTATATTCTGAACCTCTACCCATACATTCGTCATTCCACCACACCGCACAGGCTGGTAGCAGATCATCACAAGCACCTAAGCCTAATTCAAAGTTAGTTCAAGCAGTCACAATTTACCCATAAGGCCATGACATGTTTAAGCCAACCAATACGACAGCACTCTCTTCCAAGAAATTCGTTATTTATTTCTCACATTTTCCATAGATCCCATTTAAGCTCACTACTCTCAGACATTCCGTCTACAGCATGGACACTGCATCGGAGTTACACGCCAAAGCGTATGAGTAATTGCAATTGCTCTTGAATGTCCCTACGCGGCAGGGTGAGGTGGATTCAAATCTGCAACTCTATGGCTCCAAGGCACCAAACCCACCACTACACGGCCACGCCCCATATGCTTTACATATCGGCAAATGTCTCTTGCAAACCGATACTTCTCACTCATGGCTTCACAGGTGATGAAAAAGGGACCAATAAAAGAATCTGTCCAAAATGATCGATGTGCTTCTTTGGTCGAGACCTGGACACATTTACTCATGACCTTGATGCTACTTTTCATCTAAGTATCTGGTCTAAGTTGACAAGTGTGGCAATCTGTCATTCTTGCTTACATTTTAATATGGCCATGCACTGCAAATCTGCTTCATTTTTTTAGTAATAATAATAATAATAATAATAATAAATGCTGAAGAGCAGAATTTATCTCTGAGCTGGGACATCACATTTCAGCAGTCTCTGGAGATACCACGAATAAAAATTTCTGTTCCAACGTCTTTCCATCTGTGTTGCACGTCACAATGCCATTGCATTCAGAGGCACATTTCAGGATGGTTGTGAAACCTGGGACGAGGCCTGATTTCTCAGAGTTTCACTGTTTTTACTCCTAAAATAATTTTTATAAAACCTGAGGGATCATTGATACCTCGAGTAAAAAAATAAAATAATTTCCTTTACTGAATAATCCCGGTTGACAGACCGCAACCGGTTACAGTGTACAATTATGCATTGAAACAATTCACAAGAACAACAAATCACAAATCTTAACTACTAACAGAACAGACGGCCTGCAATACCAGGGCTCTAATAGCTGCCTACAAAGCCTATCTATCCTATATGGGCTTTGGGAATCGAACTCGAGTCTGCTGCACTCCATGTCAGTGTATTATGCAATGCGTCACTGGACCCCCGTAAAAGTAAGACACATAAACCTTAGAAAAACATTTCACAGAGATTGTTCAGGCAGGATATACACTATATATCAGGTCAGAGTCCAACTTGAGTAAACAATACAATATAAGTTAAGAATATTCTTTAACTGACTAATTTATATTCGCATTCTCGTGTACACAATACACTAGGAAGAAAGAAAGAAAAGCAGTCCCTTGGCACTGTTGGTTATGCTATGCACTCAAACTGCATAGAAATTCTTAACTTTCCAAGCAATACTATGCTCTACGTAGCAAATATTTTATAATTTATTTTGAAATTTAACTTCATGAGGAAGCGGCCCATTTGACCGCCATGATCGCTGTAACAATTCGATATCATGGTGCAGATTTAAAATAGATTTATTTTCAGATTTCCCAATGAAAAACTGCATTCACAAAATACAGACCTTAACTCATGCATGCAGGAAATAATGTTGCCATAGCAACAACAACAACACAAACAGCAGCATCAACCATAAACGCAGTCAATCTCGCAAACTACCCCAACCAATAACTCTAAAATCTACAGAACCCACGCCCAAACGGCAAACAGAACAAACCGTCTTTGTATGCCGACAGTCATCTCTCCGAGTTCAGAATTCTTTGAGACAATGGCCGATGCGACTCTCAGCGGTGGCGCCGCCGCCTTGTCGCCAGATTCTATTGTCTCCCTCCTACTAACTCCTGCCTGCCTGCGAAGAGACTGTGCCGAAGGATGACCATAGAGGAGCTGGCTTGACAGTGCCGTGTTGTTAGTGGCAATACCTGCTGAAGATGGTGCAGTGGTGACGGTGACTGCTGAAGTTGTGACGGCTGTGGTCTTAGCCGATGATGGCCGTGGATCAGTGGGTCCATTCGTAGCAAGCAGTGTTGCGTAACGATTGTACAGTTCAGTGAATCTGATCGTGGTGGATGCGATGATGATGCGCAGTCATTTGTACAACAAACAGAAATGTTAACAAGACCCCAACAAACACCATGCTGTAACATGTGTCAACGTATAAACAAAGAGGAAAACGAGAGATTTGATCAGATCGAATTTGCATTAGGCAAGGGTAAAGGTATAAAACATGTCAAAACTGATTAGTTGATGAAATCCAGGTCTGCTGCACAGTACTTTAGAAATGCATTCTGTTGTTAAATCAAGATGCACCTGATAGGACGATCATGTGCACAGCAATTTTTAAAACATACGTAAACTGTATTATACTAAACTCATATACATGCACACATCCTACACTACATAATTGTAATTACTGCTTTAAGTCATTCGACTATTATTCCTAAATTCCTGATTGTTTTTCATTAATGATTTAATGCTCAGCTGTATTGCTTTCCAAGTCACTTTCGTACACTCACATCATTAAAGTGCCAAGTTCTCCCATTAATTTTCATTAAATTCTCTTATGGTCTTTATCTTTCATATCTAAAACGAATTGTGGTCTTGGCAGCAGCACCTTTCTACGGCTGCGCGACAGCTCTGAAATTCACTTCCACAATCTGTTCCCACTGCTGAGTTTTAGCATCGTCAGATCTCGACTCGGAGCGTCTCTCTTTCGACAAATTTATAATTTTTAGGTTGCATATATCTCCATCTCATTGGAAATATCCTCTGAATTGACTAGTTTGTGAACTTGTTCCGAGGTGACCACATCTAGCGCTTTATTACAACAGTGCTCTAGAAGTCCTAACACTAGATTAGACAAAGTGAAACAGACAAGAATCAGTGGAGGGAGAGGGACTATCTTGAGAAAAGACTAAACTGTAGATAGGCTCAAACCTAAAGCTGCAATCAATCAGTTAATTATCACTTACTCAAAACATTAGGCAGGAAATCTTGTTACAACTGAATAATTGTTTGAAGATTTATGGGTGTATCCAGATAATATACCACATCTAATGCAAACTAGTAAATATCTTGGAGTCAATATGCAAAAGGAACTTGTCTCATTTTGCTGGGTAGTACAAGACCTTATCTGTTGCCATTTCTAAGAACTTGTCACCAGGGCCTTTTTAACGTGCAGTTGTACACAAAATGTGCAGTTCTAAATGAATTTGTGCAGTTGTAGAAGCACTTCTGTACAGTTAAAACTAGCAAAAATATCAGTGTCGTCCGATTGAAGATAATTTACCATGAAGGATGGGAAAGGAAAGAAGGGGTTGTGCAGTTCTAAAAATTCCTTAAAAACAGCCCTGCCTGTCACAGATGCATCTTAAGGTAGCAACAGAATGTAAATCTAGCACAGCCAGCCCATAGCAGCACATTTGTTCAAAAGATATTTAAGTCTGGAATCAATGCACAGGAAAGCATGCATGGAAACAACGGAGCGGCAGACCTCCATGGATGGACAATGTGGTACCTGCGGAAGATGGTCTGGCAGAGTAAGCTACATCGATCTAATCTAAGGCCATCTTGCTCCATAGAAACTGATTTCCTGAGTACTTTTAAATGTCATCATACCAAGAAACCCGCCAAATGAATTTGCCTTTCAAACTTCAAGGCACTTGTCACCATTGAGTGAGAATTACAATCAGTGCAAAGACTTCTGGAATTTTCCCCTAGAAAATCCCCTGTCAACTCAAACAGCAGAGAAAAACACAAGTCAAATGCCTTTCCAGCAAAAAATCAACACTACATGCAAACGGATACGCAAATGGAAAATACCGGTTCGACTTTTGGTCTGACTCGTCTCCAGTTCCAGCCGATGACCTCTTCTGCGCGGAATCCTAAACAAACAACATTCAACTCGTGTTAAGATGAATCGCACACATGAACACCAACAACGTATCTGCATCTTGTTATTTATATAATACTTTCTTAACAACAGTTTGTCGCAAACACAGATCACAATAATAATAATAACAATAATAATAGTAGATAATGAACCATTACATAAAACCTTCTGAGTTCGGTCAGTTAAATAACTTTTAAATCATTTAAGAGCAGTATCTGTAATACAATAGCGCTCTAATTTGTCCAGAAGTATTTTATGATTCACGGTATCGAATGCTTTGGCAAGGTCCAAGAATATTTAAAATTGAAAATTCATTGCTACCAATTGCGTTGGGAATAAAAAATAATAATAATATAATAATCATATTCTTTATTATTTCAAACCGAAAATGTAGTACAACTGCCAGTCAATAATGAATGGATGAACCATCAAAGGTGATTTGAGATGTCTGGAGATGTCATGGAGGAGGGTGAAGAACTCGTGATGGACAGCGGAGGAGTGGAGAAGTGTGATGTCCGATATGCAGACCTGCACAGGAAGGACTAAGTAACTAAGTAAGTAACTAATGAACAGAAGATCGCAAGTTATCACAGGAGTCGGATTTAATTGTATTACGGACGCTATGCAAGGCATCCATCACTTCCAGTTGCTCATTTTACCATGTAACCATCCAGCGAATGATAGGTTGAGTGAACCTTGAAGAGAGCAGCGGGAATTGATTCCTACTTGATCTTCCTCTCAACACTACTATCACTCTATGGACCGACCTGACTGAGAACACTTGTGTAAAAAAAATTATGCGAGATCATCACCAACACTTCAGCACCACAACACAATACATCTCACAACAATGCACATGGATCTGAACAGAACAGTATCCATATTTTGCAGTACACGTGTTTGTATGACACACAATTGGGATACAAGGCATGAAACAAAGTCACCGTGCAATCCAGTAAGTACTATTTAATGCAAGTTCCCCTAAACAGTGACAATAACTTCAGAGACAGCATGAATCTTAGCGCTGCGCATTAATCAACAGAGTTTTGACAACCATATCAGACATTGCAAACCACAATTTACAGTATTACAAGGGACAGATGAAGTTAGAGAAAATGGATTACACAGCACCTTCCCATATGTGGCATTTTGACTCGTTTGGTACGAACATTAAGAGAAACCGTACATAACAAACTGAAGTTTTAAAACCTGTCCAAAAGATCAAATATCCAAAAATTTCAATCAAAGAATCTTACAGAATTCGACAATAGCAATAGCAAATCAAACGAAACCGAGCATAAAAAGTTATATTGGTACCCAAGGAATGAAAAATAAATAAGAATATAGTAATACTGAAGACAATTATAAGTGCTCAGTGGTGCATTTACAAACAACTTGCGAAAAGTCGAATCAGTGCACCAAATACATGACAAAACAACCACCGCTTGATCAGCAGTGATTGTATGCTCACTGTCTGCCTGGTGGTTTCATTAATTTTAAACTTTGTTTCTTCACATCTAAAGAATTCACTGTTGCCAAATTTGCTTTTGCAACTAATCTTTCTTTCTGAAGACAATTTTGTATGCTCTGGACGTTGCAAATCATCTTGCTACTCGACAACGTGAGGAATGCTGAGCTTCAAGTTTCAGTATGAGACGGAACAGGTTTTAGAGTTACCTCAACCTCAAGGTTCCATAAGTAGTCAGTGGTGGTGTGCTGATGAAACGACGAAAACTATCCATCTCTGTCTATCCATCTATGAAATTATTGTAGTGCCTTAGGTAACTATATAGCATGGTGCAATCATTAGCCAAGTTTATTACCATAATGCCTGGCAGGACTTACTGCATCCATACAACAATGCAGGTCATGGCATTGTTTGACTAAAGACAACAAGGTACACACACACACACACACGCTCAGTTCCCTGTTGAGAAGAGTAATTAGACTGCTGTTAGAAAAGCGCATTATTATTTTCCGGAAACAGAAACTGTTACGGCAAGAAACCAGGGATTACGAAGCTAATCCAACGAACTCAGCATGCAGAAAAAAACACACACAGAGAACCAAGAGCTCTAGACAAACCCAATAACATCCGGCAAAAACAATCGAGAAACTGTTAGTCAGACACCACACAGGTTATGTTGAAGAATACACACAACACAAATACGATGATCAGTCAAAAAAATAACCCATGCAACAACAACGACAACATCGACGGCATATGCTAACAAATTATATCGTGCAGAATTACTAGACCGCTTTAGTCTCTTTGTAGTTCCCCATCATGTTTTGACCACATGGTAACGAATTTGTAACAGATTGCTCAAGATTGTTCAAGTATTCATGTCTTTTAAGGGTTCAAAGCCTGGAGCATCATGTGAGTGACACTGTCCACTGCAATTTATTCACCAATGAATGTCATTCGGTCAGACCATACAAAAGGTCATTTCATGCTAAGCCTGTGACTTAGCTAAATGACCAATCATCAATCTTTCAATCTACCAAACATCTCACTTCCGCTTTAACAAAACTATTTAAATGGATTCTGATTCTTGATTGTGGTTTCAATCAAAGCAATGATCAATTGATTGATGCCCTGTATATCATAATAATGGTACGTAAGCGATTATATACTTTACTAAAAGTTCTAGCAGCCAGACTGTAGTGTACACACCTCTTAGATAGCATAAAAGGTCAATAAATGCCAACAAGGACATAGAATAAGATGCCACAGGCAAAGTCATTAGACAAGGCAGGCTTAGGTTTAGGCAGATCCTCCAAGAAAGTGCAAGATAGATTGTGATAACCTTACTTTATGGCATGTTTGTATTGCCTCGTGCTATGCTTTCAATTCCCCAGCTTAACATACATTTGTAATGCTTTACTACGTGACAAATCTGCTTAGCCAACATCTACATTTTGAACAAAAACAAATACGAAAGGAGAGACAGCAAGCAAAAGCGAGCAGATAGACAGACAGATAGAGCAGAGACGGAGAGAGAAAGAATTGCAGATGAATGCTGGGAGCTACGTCTGTTTACATATCAAGCTGTGACTGCTACAAATTCCAGCCTCTCAAAATTTCCAGTCATTCTAAGTAAGCACCAACTTAACTTCTAAAAGCTGCTGCAGAACTTCCAAATATATGAATCAACATCCAAAAGCGATTGTAGGCTTAAGCACAATATAGCGAACAGAGTATACTCCAGATATATTTAAACTATATGACACGAATCTATGATCACTTCGGAACAAAACCACATTCCCAAATCCAGACCCCGTGACAGGAAGATAAGTTACAGATGATAAGCAATTATGATAGATGTGGGTTTTTATTCTTGCTTAAAGCACATTTTATTCCAGATCAAGAAGAGATGGATGACACGACACTACTGACGTCCAACACTAATTCTCTGCCATCAACCCTTGGCAACATTTACCAATCAGAATTCTATGACCAGTCAGCCAATCACATGAACCAGTCAATGACAAGAACCAGCCAATGACACGAACAAGTCAGTGACACAAACCAGTCAATGACACGAACCAGTCAATGACACGAACCAGCCAATGACACGAACCAGTCAATGACACGAACCAGTCAATGACAAGAACCAGCCAATGACACGAACCAGCCAATGACACAAACCAGTCAATGACATAAACCAGCCAATGACACGAACCAGTCAATGGCACGAACCAGCCAATGACACGAATCAACCCAATGACACGAACCAGCCACCCCCCGACCGCACTTACATCTCCAGTTCTGTTCAGCACTAGCCGAGGAATCGACACAGACCGTTGAATTTTTTCCGGCGCTTCCCTATGGCACTCGTTGACCACACCGGAACTGCCAGTCTTGCGCAGACTGGCTCGCCAGAGCGACGGGACCTCGTCGATCCGGCGAAACGTGTCTGCCGCCGACGACGGCTTACTATCTATTCGGTTGGAGTCCTGTGAACGAACGAACGACAGTCAGCATGCACAGCCAAAGAAACTGGATTGGTTCCGCAAACATCCTGTTCAGTACAGGATAAAATTCAAATTGGCATGTTTGACCTACAAATCTCCCAAACACCTACACACCTCCCTACCCTCAGTCACTACTAACTAATTACATTCCTCCTTGTTGCCTGCGTTCATAGAGTACGAGTCTTTTAGCTGAACCCCAATGCAGAACAGTTATGGGCTCGCATGCATTCCATGCCAGTGCACCCAGAGAATGGAATCGGCTTCTACTCTCTCTCTTCGTAGTTCTAATTCACTTCCTTCTCTCAAAACGTCACTCAAAACTCACTAAATTTTCTCCTTGGCTTTCAACAACATGGATCTCTGACTGCATCTTCGTCTGGTGGCTGACTGTCCATGTCTCAGATTCACATTATGGATGTCTCGCCTGGTCATTTGTGACCTTTTCTTTCATCGCCTGGTCATTTGTGACCTTTTCTTTCAGAGTCATTCAATAGTAACAATGGAAAGCTTTGGCAACCAATGCCCTCCTGATAATTTCTTGTATTATGAGAAAGATTTCACTAATATTTTTACTTCCAGACTTCCTAATTCTGATCATGCTCAAATCAATTTCCAAAACCCTCAGATTACGTATTTTCCTGTTCTAGATACTCAATCCAAACTTTTTATTTCTGATGCAAAATTGCTATTGGAAAAAACCAAAAACTACTTATATGTGTTGCAAATCCTATCTTCCTGCACAGCTTCATTCTTCAGACCAATCCAGTTTTTTTTAACAAATAACGGCAGACAGTTATAAAAAAGAAAATCGATAAACACATGCAGTTACATCTCACAATCAACACTTCTGAAATTGTTGAAGGCTAGTCCCGTTAAAAAACCCATGCCAAAGAAAAGATTCGATAAAAGCCAAGCAGTAAAATCAAAATATTAGAAAGGAAAGATGCATGTTAATATGACCAACACTGATAAATCACAGCAAATTACAGTAGACACTACCACATGAAAAATATAGGTGATTTCCTAATAACAATGACAGAGCTACAATGGCAAAAATGGCGTAGCAAATTAGATGGTGGGTTAGAATGCCACCAGTTTGGATTGCAAGTCAATGTGACGTTATCTGGATTACCGGAATTGAAGACAAACCAGCGCAGAAATATGCTTGTTTCCAAACCCAGTACATGTATAACTAATAAGCAAATTTCTCTGTGAATGAATGGGAAAAATATGTCAGAAATGTGGACCTATCACATGGGATTCATGTCTGAATACATCCATGTGCCGGGTGCCCAGTAGCCTCTTGTTTTGATATGATATGTGCAGTGAGCAGCTTCAATCATGACAACATCTAGGTGTGTCACTCACAAACTTCTGTTTTCAAATTTACGTGAAGGCATAAACCCATGCATTCACTTTAATTAATAGAAAATCTGAGCAGTGCCTAAACAAACAAATGACAGATTCAGCAGTTTCCCACTTGCCGTAACTTCTTTTTAAATTTTCAGACAGCAAACAATTCTGATTGATGCCAAATTGAAATTATCAACATCGATTTCAAGGAATAAATTTTCAAGAAGCATGCAATTTTGCGCATCGACAGGTAGAGAGTTTCATGGAAACAAAACAACGAAGCATATCAAGCACTGGCACAGCAAATGACTTTCATGGTTTGAATTTTAGAGGCAAAACAAATTAAAGGTCTGCTTGTTTCTCGGGCAGCTAAGCTGAATGAATGAGAACCAGCCAGTAAATAAATTTATAATTTTGCGAAAACAGTCTAAAACAGACATGTGATCTCTTCCAAGGGCAATTATCTACTTTTCAAATATATAATCAAGAACACTGAAAAAATTAATTAAATCTCCAATTTAAGTGAACTAAAAAAGATACCCAACAAATTGTTGCTAATGAACAGTAAAACTACTCTAAAGGATCTGAGAAGATGATTTCACAAGAAGAACAGTGAGATTAGTCAACATGCGACAACTCAACCACAACATGATGCGACTACGCATGACAAGAGGTTTTAAAAAACTCAAAAACATGGTGATCTTCCGGAAACAGTCATCGCAGCTAGTGGCTCTCTTATGACATTCCAAGTCGATAAGATGTCAAAACTTATGACGCCGGAACATTCCATTGATAACTCCAGTCTTAGATGTGAAGTAAAAATGTACCTTACGATTTACATGTACATGCCATTGTGCAATACAGTGCATGACAACTGAAATTTGATGCCATTGTGCGACACAGTGCATGACAACTGAAATTCGATAATTTAAATGTGCACCAGTCGTGCACTTTGTACAGCCAAAATAAATATAACTTCAGACTGTCTGAATTATCTGTTTCACACGTGCAACTTAAGCTAAAATGATAGGGATGGGATGACCAAAGAAGAATCTGCAAAGTTTGTTAACTACTTATATTATATGGCAAATGAAGGCAAGTGCAGAGACTTATCAGTTCAAGTGCAGTTGCTATATATATATATATATATGTGTGCATTGAGCATAGCATTAGTTTAGCCAAATGCCAAAGTTGCAGAAGTCAAATGGATTACGGAGCAATGATGAGATGACTTCTGACTCATACAGGCATGCATTGTGCATCTTACGCTAAATTACCAAAGTTCCAAAAGATGTGTTGATTACCAAATTGCTGAAGAATTATCATGTTGTGCTTTACATGAATAGACGAACATAGAAGACTGTGTACTGACATACTAGATAGCCAAAAAGATGAAGAAATAAAGTCCAGACTGAGGGATAGAGTCATACAATGAAATTTATGAAACACGAAACTACAGTAATCACAAAGACGAATGCAGCACGCAAGGTCTTATTTTAACACAGCCAAAAAAATAAGAGTAAATAAAATGTGTACCATTGACTCAGTAAACTACCTACAGAAAAATTTACTCTAATCTGACAAGATATCAAAACATGTCTTACTACAGTCAGTATGACATAAAGACAATCCAAGCCCTTACAAAACTACAGAAGTGCATTTAGATAATAAGCCGTTACAAAAATATGGGAATACATTAAGATAACAAGCTCTTACACAACTATCGAGTACATCAAGAAGTACACATAAAGCCCTTACAGACAGAGTGCACAAAGCATAAATTGCTCGAAAGGAATTATTTATAATCAAAGCTGCATGAATTACTGTAATTGAAACTGTGGCTAACGTGATGTTATCAGTATCACTGTGCAACTCCAAAGCAAAAGTAAATCACCAATAAAAAAACCCAGTACTATACAAAGACCAATGGGAAAAATTGGGTGACAATTTCCTTTAGACCAGCGACACCCACACAAAATGCCGCAATCTTTCACAGTGGTCAAGTCAGGCTTATACCGACCGACAAGAGCTGGCATACGTCCAAAGTAACGTACCTGCCGACTGACAGAAGACGTCAGTCGTGACGCGGACGGCACAAGCGACGTGACAGGTGCACTCGTGGCCCGGCTAACTGGTGCTTTGAGGTATGGTGGCACCACACCAGTAGTCTTCTGTTTGCAAAGATGCAAGGGGTAAATGCAAGACATAAAACAGTGCATAAAATAATAAACACATACATCTATATGCGAAAAAAAGGCACTCAAAAAAGGCACACAAAAAACTCAAAAATGCTGAAGCCAAGAGAAAATAATCTAAAAACGGAAAGAAGGGTTTCGATGCCCTAGTTTGAAACCGTACGGATATCCGAAGAAAAAGGACAAACCTTCCAGCAAATTTAATGTAAATCTCTGGGTATTATGCGCGTCACGAACATCAGACTCACTTATGAATTTTTGAACTTCATTTCGGCTTCGAAACAAGTTTAACCACGATAGTTATTTATCAAAGTCGGCAAAAATTCCCTATAAAAAGCTCTAACACAGATAAGGCATATGGTAATTCGATTACTCAAAGATTTACAGCAAAACTGGCTCAGCAATTTATCAAGAAAATAATGCAAAGAAAACAAAAAAGCTTTCAATTAAAAATACCACACAAATTGCAAGAAAATGAATTTGTAAAAGGCACACGCAAGGTAAACTAAAAGGAGAAATCATTGCCCATACCCAGATACATCTGCTTTGAAATGTCATTCCAAAGCACTACGATATTTCATAAACACAATGCAATTTTGTAACAAGGCGTTTGAATTTGACTGCAAATCAAGGGTTCTAAAAATATGTTTACAAACAGTGGCATAGCATATCGTAAGACATTCCATAAAATGATAACTAGTATTTGCATCCAATGATAAAAAACTCTTTTAAGGCAGTCTTTTGCAATCACTGATTTTCAGCAATTTGAATTGACTGCAATTTGATAAAGTCTCAATTTTACGCTACAGCATATCTACATAAGCACTGAGAAAACACAAGACAATTGAAACAAATCAAACTTCAATATAAAAAACAGCTACAGAAAACAAAGAGGCTACAAACTACATATCTAGATAGAAAAAATATCTGATGCACAAAGAGGTAAGAAAAGCGTAGTTTACCGTAGTTTCCGAAACGGTTTTATCCTTAGTTTCTGGTTCTTTCGAAACTTCGCGGTTTGGCCCCAATGGCTGCTGGCCCTTATCGGTATCAAAAAAGCGCCTCCTAAGTATTACGCTCTCGGGTTCTTCCCTAACGACCGGATCTGTTGTGCTCGTATTCTGTACCCTTGGCAATACAGAAGCAGAGGGTGGTGCAACAACAAGCCCTTTTGGAGGAGGGGATGAGACATCGTCAGCTCTCTTCTCATTATCTTCCACAGCCAATTTCGACAACTCGTGTGAAGAGCCATTCACCTAGCAGATGCAAACAATCACTGATAACATGCTTTCATTTTTAAAATGTATAAACTTAAAGGTTAACCAAATAGCAGAACAGTGCATCCTACATTGCACAGATTACAAAGATTGGGCTATACATGCACGGCATTGCACGCGAGAACCTACAAATGCTGACTTATCCATAATTATAATTCTGAGTATTTGTAGTTGCGTGCAGTTCAACTTTTTATTCCACCATTTTGGCTACCACAAGCAGCATTTCTGTCAGATACTTAACAAATTATTGTGAAATACTTAAAAATTATTACGATTGCACAATAGTCCAGTGGTCAGTTTGCTTGACTTTTAATCAAGATGTTAGGGTACAAATCCCTGCAACTAATTAGTTATAATGCGAACACTAACCATACACCACTATGGGAAGATAAGGTGACAAGTGAGTGACGAGCAACCTCTCATATACAGAGGCCAAGAAAATGAAATTGCCTACATGTCATTCTGCGGTCACCCTTTGGGTCCAGCTTAAAGGATTGTTCTTGTTCCTCTTCGAAAGGGACTATATAAAAAGTGAGTTAGAGGACAGGCATGCTACACTTCACACTTTTAAATCCAGCAAAAAATCGAGCATTTCCAGTTGTCTCACAGCGCTCCTATGCGTAACAGCACACATCATAAATGCAAAAAGTTACTGAAAATCATTGCTCACGAGCGGGTATTTTATAAAATGTTGTTGCAAATTTGTCCAGAACTTCAACACAAGGAAGCAATGTCCTACTGTGTGATATAATTTTACTTTACAGTTAAATTAAAGCTTGGCATGAGTACCTGACTCCATGGCTGAGATGCCGGAGTGCTCGTGTCGTCTTTCTTTTCTGAAATCATAGAAAAATCACATAATTAGTTACCAGTACTTACTTAAAAACATGGCCACAATGCTGACGATGGAAAATCAGTACAGTGGCGTTCAAGCCGTTCATAGACCAATTTTCCCTATAATTTCACAATTATAATTATTATTACTTTTTTAAATCTGAAGTATCTATAATCCCTCAGGTTTCAGATATTAATAAGAAATTTTAACTCTAGAGTGGCCATCCATGTCAAGATCTGGAAGAACAAAAGTGCTGTGGAACGCAACAGCGTTGAAATGCTGAATTATAACTGACAGGCGCTGAAACAAGAAACTGGTTTCTCTTGGTTCGCCTGAAATTTGGCTCAAGAGACGACCTAGGTCAGCGCGAAATGCCTGTCTCGTGGCGTCAATTATTATTATTATTAATATTATTATTATTATACAGCCATAATGCCTGACTCATCAATCAATCGATGGTGCTAAACAAATGAGATTAAAGAACTTATTTAAGGTCCATTCACAGTAACCATAGTAACCATCTCAAGGTCCCTGCATGATGGGAGATGCTCAAACCTATATTTTTGAAGCTGCAAGTTCAGTGCTCAAACCAACCGAATCAATCGCTAACCAACTCTTTCAACAACTTCCTTTCTGCATTTCCGAGAGCACATATGCCAAAAAATTTAATAATTAAAATGTAACATGAATTCTTCTACGTGAAGCACAGCAAACAAAACAAACAATGCAAAGAGCGTGTACAGAATATTCCGAATAACTGTACCACTGTCGGACTCTGAGTTTGACGCCGCTTCCTCGCTTTCCTCTTTCGACGCATCATCCGATTCATCTTCGCCCTTGCGCTCCTCGTCCTTTTCCTCGACCACTGGCTGCCGCATCGCGTCCATCTGCGCCCGTTCTTCTTCCACGTTCTTCAACAAGAGAGACGCCTTGTGGTCGCCGCTCATTCGTGTAATCGAACTTCTGCAAAAACACAATTAATCCGTGTTCACTTAATTTCTATACTTAGTTTGTATGTGTTTGTATGTTCTCTTGTTTTAGCGCCCCTTCAAGCTCACTCAGAGGCGCTCCAGACTACAGCGCGGACACTGCATCGGAGCTTCATGCCAAAGTGCTGAGTGAAGGACTTGCCCAGGGTCCCTACGTGGTGACTTGAGGAGGATTCGAACCTGCAACCCTTCGGCTGCAAGGCGACGAACATACAACACCACTGCGCCCCACAAATTAGTATGGATACCAGGTGCATGCAGCAACAGGTCTGGCCTAGTTGCAGCAATGACTATTGACAACACCGCATTTTTTCGACAGTGGTTCTAAGAGGTGCGATCTAACAGTTAAGAATATTTTAACCCTTAAGGCACCCAAGAGACCACAAATGAGTGGTGGGTCCTGTAGGTGTGCGTAACTGCGTCTACTAAATTTCAAGTTAGACAGGATCTGTGGAAATGTCGAGAAACAACACCACTCCAAAGAAGTGCAAGACATCATAGATGACAATAAAAAAATAATGACGATAACAATTAATGATGCACAAACTGGACATGAGTAATCCAACACGTGAGCCACATCTTTTAACGTCAAGTCAAACTCTGAAAAGAATTCATTTTTCTGAAATTGCACCTATTAAAATAACAAATTCACGAAACTCTTGGTTCAATAAGGCGTCCAGTCCAATTTGGCCCACAACGTTTTCCTATTGCCTCAAGCTGAACACACCTCATCTTAGAAATTTTCCGGACCCAATGCAGGAAACTTAAGTAATGTTCTTTAAAAGATGTCAGGAGTTTGTAAGCCATAATTTTGAAGAAATACTATAACAATCATTGCAGAATGTTGCAATATTTATTGTGCATCTAATATGCCACCAGATTGGCACAAGAAGCACCTGTGTCAAGCAATTAAAAAGCACTAGAGTAAGATTCCAGATACATACAAGTTACACAAAATCGTAATCGTCGTGACTTCATCCTCATTCAACATCAGTAACTGAAGAAGTGGATCACTTAAAGCGTCCGGCGTTGTAGTGATATAATTATATTATCTCCAAATCACACCATCAATAAATCTTAAGTTAGTGCTGTGATCAAGATCTTCACTCAGACACGCTCATGACCAGACAGAGCAAACCAGTATACAACCCTCTTAATCTAATCCACCAAAGCTCTTAATCTCATCCACCAATGCTCTTAATCCAATCCAACAATGCTCTTAATCCAATCCAACAATGCTCTTAATCTAATCCACCAATGCTCTTAATCCAATCCAACAATGCTCTTAATCTAATCCACCAATGCTCTTAATCAAATCCACCAATGCTCTTAATCAAATCCACCAATGCTCTTATTCCAATCCACCAATGCTCTTAATCCAATCCACCAATGCTCTTAATCCAATCCACCAATGCTCTTAATCCAATCCACCAATGCTCTTAATCCAATCCACCAATGCTCTTAATCTAATCCACCAATGCTCTTAATCCAATCCACCAATGCTCTTAATCTAATCCACCAATGCTCTTAATCAAATCCACCAATGCTCTTAATCCAATCCACCAATGCTCTTAATCCAATCCACCAATGCTCTTAATCTAATCCACCAATGCTCTTAATCAAATCCACCAATGCTCTTAATCCAATCCACCAATGCTCTTAATCCAATCCACCAATGCTCTTAATCTAATCCACCAATGCTCTTAATCCAATCCACCAATGCTCTTAATCCAATCCACCAATGCTCTTAATCTAATCCACCAATGCTCTTAATCCAATCCACCAATGCTCTTAATCCAATCCACCAATGCTCTTAATCCAATCCACCAATGCTCTTAATCCAATCCACCAATGCTCTTAATCCAATCCACCAATGCTCTTAATCCAATCCACCAATGCTCTTAATCCAATCCACCAATGCTCTTAATCAAATCCACCAATGCTCTTAATCTAATCCACCAATGCTCTTAATCAAATCCACCAATGCTCTTAATCCAATCCACCAATGCTCTTAATCAAATCCACCAATGCTCTTAATCCAATCCACCAATGCTCTTAATCCAATCCACCAATGCTCTTAATCTAATCCACCAATGCTCTTAATCTAATCCACCAATGCTCTTAATCCAATCCACCAATGCTCTTAATCTAATCCACCAATGCTCTTAATCCAATCCACCAATGCTCTTAATCCAATCCACCAATGCTCTTAATCCAATCCACCAATGCTCTTAATCTAATCCACCAATGCTCTTAATCTAATCCACCAATGCTCTTAATCTAATCCACCAATGCTCTTAATCTAATCCACCAATGCTCTTAATCTAATCCACCAATGCTCTTAATCCAATCCACCAATGCTCTTAATCCAATCCACCAATGCTCTTAATCCAATCCACCAATGCTCTTAATCTAATCCACCAATGCTCTTAATCCAATCCACCAATGCTCTTAATCTAATCCACCAATGCTCTTAATCCAATCCACCAATGCTCTTAATCTAATCCACCAATGCTCTTAATCCAATCCACCAATGCTCTTAATCTAATCCACCAATGCTCTTAATCCAATCCACCAATGCTCTTAATCTAATCCACCAATGCTCTTAATCCAATCCACCAATGCTCTTAATCTAATCCACCAATGCTCTTAATCCAATCCACCAATGCTCTTAATCTAATCCACCAATGCTCTTAATCAAATCCACCAATGCTCTTAATCCAATCCACCAATGCTCTTAATCTAATCCACCAATGCTCTTAATCCAATCCACCAATGCTCTTAATCCAATCCACCAATGCTCTTAATCTAATCCACCAATGCTCTTAATCCAATCCACCAATGCTCTTAATCTAATCCACCAATGCTCTTAATCTAATCCACCAATGCTCTTAATCTAATCCAACAATGCTCTTAATCCAATCCACCAATGCTCTTAATCTAATCCACCAATGCTCTTAATCCAATCCACCAATGCTCTTAATCTAATCCACCAATGCTCTTAATCCAATCCACCAATGCTCTTAATCTAATCCACCAATGCTCTTAATCCAATCCACCAATGCTCTTAATCCAATCCACCAATGCTCTTAATCCAATCCACCAATGCTCTTAATCCAATCCACCAATGCTCTTAATCCAATCCACCAATGCTCTTAATCTAATCCACCAATGCTCTTAATCCAATCCACCAATGCTCTTAATCTAATCCACCAATGCTCTTAATCTAATCCACCAATGCTCTTAATCCAATCCACCAATGCTCTTAATCTAATCCACCAATGCTCTTAATCCAATCCACCAATGCTCTTAATCTAATCCACCAATGCTCTTAATCCAATCCACCAATGCTCTTAATCTAATCCACCAATGCTCTTAATCCAATCCACCAATGCTCTTAATCCAATCCACCAATGCTCTTAATCCAATCCACCAATGCTCTTAATCCAATCCACCAATGCTCTTAATCCAATCCACCAATGCTCTTAATCTAATCCACCAATGCTCTTAATCTAATCCACCAATGCTCTTAATCTAATCCACCAATGCTCTTAATCTAATCCACCAATGCTCTTAATCAAATCCACCAATGCTCTTAATCCAATCCACCAATGCTCTTAATCCAATCCACCAATGCTCTTAATCTAATCCACCAATGCTCTTAATCCAATCCACCAATGCTCTTAATCTAATCCACCAATGCTCTTAATCTAATCCACCAATGCTCTTAATCTAATCCACCAATGCTCTTAATCCAATCCACCAATGCTCTTAATCCAATCCACCAATGCTCTTAATCTAATCCACCAATGCTCTTAATCTAATCCACCAATGCTCTTAATCTAATCCACCAATGCTCTTAATCCAATCCACCAATGCTCTTAATCCAATCCACCAATGCTCTTAATCTAATCCACCAATGCTCTTAATCTAATCCACCAATGCTCTTAATCCAATCCACCAATGCTCTTAATCCAATCCACCAATGCTCTTAATCTAATCCACCAATGCTCTTAATCTAATCCACCAATGCTCTTAATCTAATCCACCAATGCTCTTAATCCAATCCACCAATGCTCTTAATCCAATCCACCAATGCTCTTAATCCAATCCACCAATGCTCTTAATCTAATCCACCAATGCTCTTAATCTAATCCACCAATGCTCTTAATCTAATCCACCAATGCTCTTAATCCAATCCACCAATGCTCTTAATCTAATCCACCAATGCTCTTAATCTAATCCACCAATGCTCTTAATCCAATCCACCAATGCTCTTAATCCAATCCACCAATGCTCTTAATCTAATCCACCAATGCTCTTAATCCAATCCACCAATGCTAACACATTGAAACCTGACCACACTTCGATCATTCAGGAGCATCCCAAGAAAAAGGACCAAGGACCGGTTTTTACAAGAATTTTTTATTATAAACAAGCGTGCGGTATGAATGGCCTTACAGTGTAATATCAACAAACTTACCTCCAATTCCGCATAAAACACTATTGTACCTTAGACGTGCTATGATATGTCCAGAAACATGTGACAACATATTTAGAGTATGATCCAGTAATGCTGCTGACTCACCTCCGTTTGCCTGGCGCAATTTCACGAATAATGCCGTCATCTTTTATCTTTATTTCCTTGTCCTGCTCAATAAGCTGTCAAAATCAACCAAAATCAACCAATCATTATCATCGAAAGATAAGCGCAATCAGCGTCGGCTTCTAAGAGGTTATTTTACAAGACGTATCTCCGGACGCAAACAAACGTAGGTTGTATATCGTATATTAATCATGCAATGGTGTAGTTGGACTACTAACTTGTTCACTCACTCACTCACTCACTCATTCATTCATTTTAGAGACTCATATAGCACCCCTTCAGAAATCTCTCAGAGGCGCTCCCAGCCCAGCCACAACAAAAGAAACCATCAAGAAACTTGAGTGTTTTATAAAAAAATCATTGGCTGTGGTAACAAGCGCAGTTCCTATGGGAGAGGTCATTCTTAATGGAGGGACCAGCAAAGAAAGAAAGCTTGGTGTTGCCTAGCAGCCAAGAGAAAGACAGCCCGCGAAACTAGGATATATTTCCTCCACATCGCAGAGCGAGGAGTCCGATGCACTACAACGCCGGACACTTTGTTTCACAGATTGCACGGGTAAGATGAAGCACAAACAAGGCTGCAGGGCGAAACCAGGGAAGGAATCCGAACTGAGATCTATTAGCACACAGGCATTCAGAGCAATACATCATGCATGTAGGTAGAGACATGGGCAAATTTTGTGGGAATTCCACCCATGAGCTGAGCACAGAACCCAAACTAGTCGTCCCAGAACCTAAAGGGGGGGGGGGAGAGGCTAGCGAGGGTCAAGCAACATTGGTCAATTCGACTTGTAATGAAGGCACACACAAAAACGACCGCAGCACCATGAGAAAGAGAGCGGTCAACTGCTTGGAGCTGTTGCAGCTGATAGTAACTGCTTCGAGACACTCAGCTCACATGCTGAGAAGTCAGATATAATGAATAACAGAAGCCAAAGCTATTTCATAAATAGATTACAATGACATAATCAATTATAAGATTTCTAATCTTGCTCAGTCACACCCAACTTCAGCATCAAACCAGAAATGACTCAATAGCTGGTTAAAACAGGATCAACTCTTGGTAGGTCTTTCTTGCAAACCTTCTGCCTAGATGACCTCAAGCTGCACAAATTCAATTTCTGTGGGACTCCTTAAAAATAAGTGACAGCATGGGAAGTTGACAATTGACCAGTGACAGTCATGATTCAATTACCTGGGTCAATTACAATGGCAAACCTGGTACAATAAGGTCAAGTGACGTCCTGCCAAGCATTTACAAGTAAAGATGATTTACGACACATTACAAACAGTGGCCTACAAGTCGCTACAACAGATATTCAGCCTACCAGAGTTTGTGTCTTTTTCAGCTCCTCAAGCACTGATTCAATTTCTGGGTCAACAATGTCAAAGGCAGTCTGGCCCTACAAAAACAAACAAACAAGGTGAATACAAACTGCTATCACAGTTAATCCCGACATAAATCCTAAACAAGAAAACTGTAAAACTAAGGCATCTTGTCAAATCCTTCAAATAACATAATTTTGACAGTTTACACTAAATTTGCTCATTACTTTGTAATAACACTTGGAAATTATAAAAAATGCTTATAAATGCACGAAAATTACTGCACGATAGTGCTTAATTTGTCGCAAAGATATTTTCTTTAAACATTCTTTGAGTGTCATGGACAGCATTGACTATATGATTTCATGCCAAATGTTATGCAATTTGAACATTGGTGATGTTGCAAATGTTGTTTTGGCATCTTTAATTGATGGCTTTTGGAAACTGTTTATATACTTTATTTTCATAGTACTTCGTATAATTTCAATAGTCGTCAACCACTGATGTCATATGATGACATTAAATAAATTTAGAATAAAAATAATAATAATCATAACAAATCTTAGATATCCTATGTACTACCTCAGGGCAAAAACAACAGCTATAATAAATAAACAGAATAATAAATAATAATAAAATTAATAATAAAACAGCACAGCAACAGCTCATAGTGTAACTTTGTTCATAAATTCCTTTGGGATCAGACATACCTTGCATAAAAAAATGTCCACAACACCAATACTATATTGCCAACACAGCACTTGACAACTACAACAACTATTCTCTTAAAAACAATCAAAGCAATCTGTATACATGTGACTATCACACTTAAATTGAAACCATACGTTCTGCCGACAACCCCCACGCTTTAAACCGTACCGCTGAATTCTTGGCATCAAAGTCGCAGAACTTCTCCATTAGAATCTTGCAAGACTCCTCTTGACCCCAGTGCGATGAAGCGTGCAGTGGAGTCCAACCGTCGAAGTCCCTGGCATTGATGTCAGCGCCAGCGTCCAAGAGGATCCTGAAACAACCAGGTTTGTACACTATTAGCATACATTAATGCACACTGGGTATAACAAATTAATGTATTGTATATGTTATTTACACAGTGCTTATCTCAGCAAAGCCTTTCAGAAGCGCTCCCAGAGCACCTGACCCCCGAGAAAATTCAAGATTTGAAGCAGGAAAAAAACGAGGAAAGACAACCAGAGGGAGGTAGCAATAATGGTATCATGACAGTTGGCATTTGAACTAGAAGCAGAAACAACCTCATAGCTATGGACAACTCTAGGGAAGTGCCATTCTGAAAAGCTCATCCATATATCTGGCTTGACAAAGACAACACCGCAGTAAAAATAATTACTTTCACTACAAAATGCATTGCAATTATCATTTTCAGCCATACTAATTACCGCTGCCAGTGCCAGCAGATAGAAGGATGTTAAATTGCAAACTGTGTGTTTCTCTTCCGCTCTGTGAAACAGCTCAAACATGATAGGAAATTGCTTTTGCCCTCCAAGGAACGTCTGTCCTGGTGAAGTATTGCAAAATATAGTTCCACCACAGGATCATGCATGCCTCAGGGGGATTTCTGCTTACAGGAAAATTCATTTGAGCATATTTATAGTTTTATATAGCACATCTGACATTCAATATTGAACAGAGTCAGAATGGTCTTCAAACATGTGACACACATGTCCAGTATTGAACAGAATGTGACACACATGCCCAGTATCGAACAGAATGTGACACACATGCCCAGTTTTGAACAGAATGTGACACACATTCCCAGTTTTGAACAGAATGGTCTTCAACCATGTGACACACATGCCCAGTTTTGAACAGAATGGTCTTCAAACATATGACACACATGTCCAGTATTGAACAGAATGTGACACACAAGTCCAGTATCGAACAGAATGTGACACACATGCCCAGTATTGAACAGAATGTGACACACATGCCCAGTTTTGAACAGAATGTGACACACATGCCCAGTATTGAACAGAATGTGACACACATGCCCAGTATTGAACAGAATGTGACACACATGCCCAGTTTTGAACAGAATGTGACACACATGCCCAGTTTTGAACAGAATGTGACACACATGCCCAGTTTTGAACAGAATGGTCTTCAAACATGTGACACACATGTCCAGTATTGAACAGAATGTGACACACAAGTCCAGTATCGAACAGAATGTAACACACGTGCTTCTGACACCCTTACCTCTTGGCTTTCGTCAAATCGACTGCGACTCAACTCTTTGAAGACACAGTTCATATGGCTGGGAACTCGCCAGCAGCTGGCCAAGATTGACTTGGCTGCTCTCGCACATGAGTTTCCCCTTATAACCTTCTCTACCTCTGTTCGAGACCTTGGGGTCATCTTGGACCAAGAACTTTCCTTCTCTAAGCACATCTCTTCCCTGTCACGTGCCTGCTATTATCAAATTCGACAGCTGCGTGTCGTTGCTCGCTCTCTCTCATTCACTGCATCTTCTACTCTTGTCCATGCCTTTGTTTGCAGCCGCTTAGATTACTGCTCCTCTCTTTATGTTGGCCTCCCACAGGTCCGTCTGAACTCCTTGGTTAGGGTCCTTCGATCTGCAGCACGCTTGGTTGGTGGCATCTCCCGGTTTGCTCACGTTTCTGCCTTCATGAGGGACGACCTCCACTGGCTCCCACTGCAGCAACGCATTGCTTATAGAGTTTCGTCTATAGCTTGGCGCTGCATTCTGTCTCAAGCTCCATCCTACCTATGTGAGCTTTTTACTCCAGTCTCGGTTTCTCTGGGCCGTTGTTCGCTGCGGTCAGCTGCCCGCGGTGACTATCTTGTCCCTTTTTGTCGTACCGCTACTATGCAGCGAAGAGCATTTTCCGTGGTGGGTCCAGCTATCTGGAATGGCCTCCCTGCGGCTCTCCGTTCGCTTCCCCGTGACTCTGCTGGCTCTTTCTACCGTCTTCTTAAGACCTTTCTCTTTGACCAGGCCTGGGTTGGGAGCGCCTCTGAGTAGTGATCTTGAAGGGGCGCTATATAAATTTATTTGATTGATTGATTGATTGATTGATGCCCAGTATTGAACAGAATGTGACACACATGCCCAGTTTTGAACAGAATGTGACACACATTCCCAGTTTTGAACAGAATGGTCTTCAACCATGTGACACACATGCCCAGTTTTGAACAGAATGTAACACACATGCCCAGTATTGAACAGAATGTGACACACATGCCCAGTTTTGAACAGAATGGTCTTCAACCACGTGACGCAAATGTCCAGTATCGAACAGAATGTGACACACATGCCCAGTATCGAACAGAATGTGACACACGTGCCCAGTATTGAACATAATGTAACACACATGCCCAGTATTGAATAGCATAAGCTTCTTCTTCTTCTTGGCTCACTTTACTACCAGTATACAATACATAACTGAATAACTGAATAATCACAGGATACTATGACTACAGGCATCACATGCTCAAGCATCTGTGTGTGCAGTCAATAATGAAACAAGCGACTGGCTCATCATCTGCGTGTCCTCATTTCCAAAACTATGTCAATGGCCCAGCCGTTCAACCCAGTTCCGAAATCCTTCAGGAATTCACATTAGGTTTAGAGCATGCCATCCTAAGATAATTGCCGGCTGTTCTGCTGCTTCCCTGCTTGCCTGTTCCTCTGCCTCCCTGCTTCCATGCCTCCCTGCCTGCTTCTCTGCCTCACTGCCTGCTTGTCTTTCGAGAGGCACGCTGCTGCTGCTCCACTCTGGAAGCTAAGTTGGCTTGCAAATCGTTCGGTCATGGTGCGGATTTCGGGGTGCGAAAAGATAAAGTGGTCTCGTTTTATCATCACCAACTCAAGGATGCAGAAGAGCGCATCCTTATCGTCCCATGAATATGTGGATGAACTACTAGAACAAGAAACTGTCTGTTTGCTTGCCCATCTTCTGTCTGTCTGCCTGTCTGTCTGTATCTGAACGTACATCCCTCTTCACTTTTCATACGCCAACTGGGTGGATGGGCAGTGCCACAACTAGGCCATGTTTCACCCGGACCAGACAACTCTTGCACATTGAGCCAAACTCAAAGCAATATGACTCAATCTCAAGAGCAACTTGCTCACACGCTTCAGCCAAAAGAGGAATACGAATACGTCAGACATGCGATAGGGTCATTCCAGCTCAACTCAACCAATTTTGAGGAAGGTTCCCACCCGACCATCTCCGATTTGGCTGAAATTTTATCCACATGTTGCAGGGTATATTGGATGGAAAAATCCGAAATATTTGAGAAATATTTCAAATACCCTCCAAGATATCGTGGATTTCGTGACCCCACCCCCCAAAGGCATTTCGCGAAACTTCGTGATGTTCACTTTTTGAGAGTTAATATCTCTAAAACGGATTCACCAAATTGGATGATTTTTTTTATGCCTGTACAGTTTCTTACATAGATTACAGAAATATTAATAAAGTTATTGTGTGTCCTATAAATTCAGCTGAATTAAATATCAAAAGTGCCTTCACATTCATTTCATATCGCATTTTTACAATAATCAGTTCTCAATATCTCCATATATACCAGGCACAATGCATTCATATTTTATATGTATACTGTCTAGGTGTCTGGCAATTACTTGGCAAAGTTTTACTTGATCAGTGATACCCATTTGCTGGATATCTGCTGTCAAAGTTGACTAAACCTTATACGGGGGGTCGACAAGAAAAAATATTCCCAAAAAGGGTCAGAAAAATATCTATTTTTTATTGCATTTTCGGATAGAGCATAGTTCAATTGATAAGTGTTCCAAAAATCCCAATGGCCTTTTTTGTTTTAAGGAGTTTACAGTGTGCCAAAGATGGTCGTTTTTTGGTATCGCGAGTTGCACTTATTGATGCGATTTGACAAATTAGTCAGCGTTATCATACAGCATAAAAGCTGTGAAGTGTGAAACCATTGTGATCATTTGTATAATATAAAAGAAATATAACTAGGTTATGCTTGTTTAAGCTACAGCAAACATAAATTTGCATTTTTTTATCATAATAAGAATGGATTTTGAACCAAATTAAGTGTTCATTAGTCTATGAAACTATATATATATACATACCAACAATGTACAACTGCTCAAGACACAGAGATGTCAAAATAATCAATTAATATCATTTTTGACAGCAGAATCACATATTTTGAAAGTTTTTCTGTGCATAGGTGGAAAATGTTGTCAGCACAGTCTTCCACACTGAATTGTCCAGCTGGTATTCTCGTGCGCTGTTACTGCGTGCTTGAGGTGCTGGCACTAAGCAGAGTACATGTTCCAACGGAACCCAGCACACGTCATCATGCCGTGGCCAAGTCAGACGATAGGTTGCCTTGCATTTTGTACTGGTCATGAATTTAACAAGTACATCCTCTCCTTCTTCTGATCGGTCTGTTATTAAACCAATGTACCAGTTGTTGTCATAAATTGCTGCCACATACAGCCCAGGTTGACACATAGTGGCATCCAACCTGGTGTTCTCACTTGCTTTGTCTGTTTCATTTGTGTCATCTGTTTCATTGCAGTCGTCAATGTCACTAACTGGTGCCACAGTTCCAAACGAGTCGACAGATACTCTTCGCATCAGTATTAGACGCTTTGAGACTGGTATAAAAAGATGATGACTGCGAGTTCCAGAAATTGTCTTGGCAGCTCTATACCTCTCTTCCAACTTGAAGTCCTTTGTATGCTGTTCAACGGATGCTTTAGAAATCCAGAAGAAATGGATACCTTTTATGTTTTTATTTCCATAATTGTATAGGTCAAGTGGAGTCAAAATCTGATCGTTGATGGGGGCTTGCAGACTAGCACGTGCAGCGAGTCGCTTTACAGTTCCTCCAATACCATCACAAGGACTCTTTCCATGTGATGTGGCAAAGAAGTGCCATTCGGCATCATAGTCAAAGTCAACTTTGTGGTGTGTCAGGTTAACAAAGTTCTTGTAATTCTTATATTGGCCAGCACATCCATCAGAAAAGTAAATTACTTTCTTAACAGAACGAAGTTCAGTTCTTACATGGTCCAGGATCAATTTCTGAAATGCATGCACAGTTGACGTTGCATGGGTCATGCAGTTGCTTATGATGCACAAACTAATGCTGCTCAAGTCCTCACCACTGTTACGATAATATATGACAAAGGGATGAAGGGTGGCTTGTGAATTGTCCCAATGGTGTCCTTGCACAGCATCTTGGACAACAAATGAATAATTTTCTGCAAAATCACCAAGAATGACACACTGCTCAGGTTCAAGATTTTCTTTGAGCCTGCGAAGATATGCAGTTTGGGCCTTACTGATAAAGTGATGCATAGCTAAGGAATCTAGCTGAGCAGCAAGAAGTGTTACAAATTGTGATAATGGTTCCTGTAAAGTGTCCAGGTTCGTGCGGTCAGTGTGCCGCCACTGCTTAAAAATTATGATGTCATCATCGCTATAGTCTTGACCAGCAAACAACTCCATGATATAATGTGTCAGATGTTCAATCCCTGGACAATTATCACAGCGATGAAGCATGCAGGTACGGGATTCAATGTTGCAAACAAGTTTGCTCAGGAAATGTTTGTAGTCCTCTTTTGTTGGCACTGCTGCTAACATTAGCTTCACATTCTGGTGTGGTTCACATACACAAACCGAATGTGTACCCGAGGATGAGACGGTTATGCACTGAGAAACGTTTGAGAAACTCAACATATAATTCTTTCAGATTGCAAAGTAAAAGCTGCTTTTGCTGCTTGATTCTTTTACCATCGACTTTGACTGTGACACAATCTTTCTTTCCAGGACAGCATCGTGAAAATTCTTCATCAGTAAAGAAACTCCAAACTTTTTGTTTTACTGCCTCAGATAGTGGTTTTCCAGATTTAGGACTGGGTTCTGCCAAGATGCCTTTTTCATTCTTCAGCTTTCGCGCTTTTTTTACAGTGTGTTTTGAAGTACAAAATTCTTTAGCAGTCTTTTCAATAGTCCAACTGTCTGGAATAAGTGTAAGAATTTGCACCTTCTGATTTCTAGTTGATGATACAAACTTCTGCTTTAGATCGGAAATCAACTTCTCCATATCAGTGCAATTTTGACATGATACTTCCTTATATCGTTCAGGTGACAAAACTGCAACATCTACTTTTACTAGTTTGGCTGCTTTCTCAGACAGGTGTTCTGAAGCTTCATTCACTTTGCGCTTGACATACGATACCCGATCTCTGGTGCTAACTTTCTGAATTTTTAATGGTGAGCAGCCAGCTCCCAGAAAACTGACATTCAAGGTGTCAGAAAGCGCAATGTCAATGTCAGACTCATCTTTTGGACTATCAGACTTTTCAGCAGATGCACTGCCGGCACTTCCTAAGACCACTATACGGCAACTATTACATAGCTTCTGGCCAGGTTTAACATTAAGTCCAATCTGCTTGGCTGCATCGACAGAGATAGGTCTTAAATTACATCTGATTTGCTTTTTATGTCGTTTCATTGGATCGCAACATTTTTTTTGCAGTAATTCATATTTTTTTAAAAGCGCTGCTTCATGGTATGTGCAAATTGTATTTGCTTCTTCATTTGAACTGGCCTCAGTGCCACTTCTCCACCATATTAAATTCTGGTCCTCGACTTTGAAACTTGAAAGCAACTTTAAGGGAGAATCTATTCCAGCTGGAAAAGTTTTTGTGTTGCATTTTGCCTCATCATTAATTTTTTGCCCAATAAAACAAGAAATTTTCTCCATCTTCAGTAAGAGTGCTGCAAAAGTATGATATTTCTTTTACATCAATGGTACAGAGATGTCTCATGTAATATATTTGCAGCCTTTGCAAATACTTATATACATTATTCATGGACAACAATGGTTGGCTAGATATCAGGTTGAAACAAAGAAAACTGCTTAAAAGAGCTTGTCTGGTCTCAACTGGAAACAAAAATAACCCAAACCAGAAATACTCACACATTGTAACATTAATCAGAGTGTATATAATTTTTTACAAGTTTTACAACCCATAAAAGTACTTACAGGCGACAGTTATGGACAACAATGGCAGGCCAGATATAGATATTAGACTGTAACAAGGAAAAATGCTTAAGTGCTTGTCTGGTCTCAATTGGAAATAAATATGACCCACACCAGAAATACTTACAAAGTGTAACTCACAGATCACAGGACTTGTAATTCTTCATATATAATTTCAAATACCTGAGCTAAATTAATTATATCATGAGATAAGAATTCACAAAGAACAATAAAATGCAATCAGTATAGAGACTTAATTTGTGTTTACAAGCAGTGCTGTGAAAGATCATACATGTTGAGGTACACAGGTGATGTAGCTCCAGTACACAAGTAATATTTGTGTAATGAAACACCAGAAACTTACATAAATTGATAGTACTCAAAAGCAATTTGTTTTATATCTTTATTCACAAATAATGTTAGAAATCAACAATCAACATTGACCGATCAGCGACCACTGCATGCAACTCGTGATACCAAAAAACGACCATCTTTGGCACACTGTAAACTCCTTAAAACAAAAAAGGCCATTGGGATTTTTGGAACACTTATCAATTGAACTATGCTCTATCCGAAAATGCAATAAAAAATAGATATTTTTCTGACCCTTTTTGGGAATATTTTTTCTTGTCGACCCCCCGTATAAGGTTTAGTCAACTTTGACAGCAGATATCCAGCAAATGGGTATCACTGATCAAGTAAAACTTTGCCAAGTAATTGCCAGCCACCTAGACAGTATACATATAAAATATGAATGCATTGTGCCTGGTATATATGGAGATATTGAGAACTGATTATTGTAAAAATGCGATATAAAATGAATGTGAAGGCACTTTTGATATTTAATTCAGCTGAATTTATAGGACACACAATAACTTTATTAATATTTCTGTAATCTATGCAAGAAACTGTATAGGCATAAAAAAAATCATCCAATTTGGTGAATCCGTTTTAGAGATATTAACTCTCAAAAAGTGAACATCACGAAGTTTCGCGAAAAGCCTTTGGGGGGTGGGGTCACGAAATCCACGATATCTTGGAGGGTATTTGAAATATTTCTCAAATATTTCGGATTTTTCCATCCAATATACCCTGCAACATGTGGATAAAATTTCAGCCAAATCGGAGATGGTCGGGTGGGAGGCATTGGTTGAGTTGAGCTGGAATGACCCGATAGCACAACTTCCATGCAGCGTCATTTGAAAATATTGCGCAAGCAAAAGGCGTTGGCTTTTGCTGCTTAACGCTTGTTTGCATGTGCATTTGTTATAGCGCCCCTTCAAGCTCCCCCTCAGAGGCGCTCCCGACCAACTACAGAGCGGACACTGCATTGGGTTTCACGTCGAAGCGCTGAGCAATTGCGAGTGAAGGACTTGCCCAAGGTCCCTACGCGGTGACTTGAGGTGGATTTGAACCTGCAACCCATCGACTGCAAGGCAACGAACATACCCACTACACCACCGTGACCCCACAAGTTAGAAAGTATGAAAACATAATAGCACACAAGTTTTCAGTCAGTCACTGTCAGAATGTTCCCATCGCTATCAAGAAATGAAAAGTCAGTCAGTCATTCAGTCAGTTCGTCCATCCATCAGAGTCATTCACTCATTCAGTCAGTCAGTCAGTCAGAGTCAGTCAGTCAAATTCAGTCAGTCAAAATAGATTGGCTAATCGTTCAATGATGAAAACATGAGTAATACTTTCACTAAAC